>JAWPHD010005435.1:0-163708 GCA_037043455.1 Cyrtodaria siliqua | reverse complement strand
CCTTCGTTAAATAAAGAAATTATTATTATTATTATTATTATAGAATTATAAAGGAAATCCTTAGAATATCTGAAACATATGAGCTTTTAATTGAATTGAATTGGATTTTATAGTCGCACCAACAGCTAAGGTCATATGGCGACTTTCCAGCTTCCATTGGTGGAGGAAGACGAAACATATGAGCTACATTTCTTATATTTTGCATGTACCATAAACGTATGGTCCTCTATCAAAGGGGTCGACTGTTTTACATAGACTTATATAGGTAAAAACCTTCAAAGAATTCCTTCTCTGAGTCATAACGTGGAAACCGTTGAGATCGCCTTTTCTTTTATGGTATTCTGAGTAACTGTTTCTGAATACATAGCCTAGGCACAAAAGCATGCCATGCTGATCTTGTGGAAGGTGCCCCTTTCATTGATGATTCATGGTTCTCTAGGGCAAATGAGACACATATGTGTCAATTTGTAGCAACAGGGGTCATTTTGAAGTTTGGCTTGATCTATAAGGCAAATACTCACAAATTCCCGTGTTTCGGTCTGGTAATTTTTCAAATTCCTAGTATTGAATTTCATTCATCTTCATTGTTCCTGTGAAACTTCATGAAACTCCATCCAGTAGTTCAGGACAAGTTGGTCTGGTAAAATGATATCGACCAACAACTATCATGCAGAAAACTGCGGTAATGTACACGTATCAGTGCATGTTTTGGTTCTTTGGAAGTAGCTATATATGTACGTTTATTATACTATTGTCTTCACCTATTCAGCAGAGTGGCATGTTTCACAACTGTTTTCAAGTGCCAGTACATAACCAATATTACATTATGAGACGTATAATACGATTACAACTACGTTTTCAGTAGTAAGGAACTCACCCGTCATGACGACACTAATGCATTCGAGAGGAAAATCTCGATGAGACTCTTCAACAAAGAATCAGTTCCTGTTTTAACGACTGTATAAACAGTTTAGTGCCTGAAGCTATATACTTATTGATCGTGATAAAATCTCCTGGAGTCACAACGAATGTTTACTTCATTTAAATGAGGCATGAATTCAGAAATGGGAGAAACAGTAACTGCACGTCAACATGTTTAAAGGCACACTAGCCATAATTAAAACAGACATCTAAACACACACCACCAAAGGAATAGTGTTAACTAGTTTCAAGCGGTTTTAGAGAAGTCCTCTATACAGGTCACACACTAAACCACGAAGAGTGCTCGTAGTAAAATCTTCATGAATAAATGTAGAAAGTATTTAAATTTCTGAGCCATTTGATTGGTTTAAAAAGTAGAGTAAACACTAAGAAGTAAAAGTGCTCATGTTCTTTTAATATATTTTGTAATTCTTGTAATCTATTAATTTTACTATATTACGTAACCTAGCCTATGCGGATGGCACCCGGAACGGCTATACAAGCTGCGGATGAATCCGTCCTTAGGGCGTTGTATGTAATCCAGCGAGTTGAAGTCCCCCTGATTGTCAATGTAAAGTCCCCCTGATTGTAAATTTCCCCTGATTGTAAATTTCCCCTGATTGTCAATGTAAAGTCCCCCTAATTGTCAGTGTAAAGCCCCCCTGATTGTCAATGTAAAGTCCCCCAGATTGTCAATGTAAAGTCCTGATTGTCAATGTAAATTCCCTGATTGTCAATGTAAATAAAGTCAACCTGATTGTCAATGTAAAGTTCCCCTGATTGTCAATGTAAATGCATTGATTGTCAATTTAAAGTCCCTGATTGTCAATGTAAATTCCCTGATTGTCAATGTAAATTTCTTGATTGTCAATGTAAAGTCCTGATTGTCAATGTAAATTCCCTGATTGTCAATGTAAAGTCACCCTGATTGTCAGTGTAAATTCCTTGATTGCCAATGTAAAGTCCCCCTGATTGTCAATGTAAAGTCCCCCTGATTGTCAATGTAAATTCCTTGATTGTCAATGTAAAGTACCCCTGATTGTCAATGTAAATTCCTTGATTGTCAATGTAAAGTCCCCTTGATTGTCAATGTAAATTCCCTGATTGTCAATGTAAATTCATTGATTGCCTATGTAAAGTCCCCCTGATTGTCAATGTAAATTGCAAACTTATTTTCACAACCCTCCCAGTATAAAGATTTCTGAGTGATTCAATCCAAAACCGGGGCTTCATTTGAGACTCAGAGAACCACCGTTATGTCACGGGTTATGTCATATATACTGAACCTGAAAAAGTCATATATCAACCCTAACAACCTACGTCACAGGAAGTGATGTAGGCCGCGAAAATTCAATCCGCCATCTTGAAAACAACTGTCAAAATAGCTCGACTCGAGGTGAGTATTTACCTTTACTGAAATATTGATGAAGTTTCAAGGAAATGACATGGTGCACCAAATACACAGATGTGAAAGCTTTGTAATCCAGTCATAGACTTTATTTGAATTGCTGTAGTGTTTGTAAACACTTCGACCAACTGACAAAATCGTGGGAGATCTAGGGCACACTTGTTATATTTTGAACAGTAATAAGGGTATAATACACATGTTTCAAAGTAATAGTGTCATTAATATGTATATATATATACTGTATACAACATTTGGTGAATGAAACCTGTTCTATACGTGTAAATCATATACATGTTTTTGCTAATTTGATGTTTGGTTGTGAAAAACGTTAAAATGGTATAGGTCACACTGGTTCTTAAAGTGGTGTAGGTCACATCGCAAATATAATGTTGTATAGTCTCTCACAATAACTTAGTGTTTGTACGTTTAATTCCGTATTTTGAAACTTAAACCCTCCCAACTCATTGAAATACGGCAATACTATATAATGGGATCGCGAAGTAGCTCTATGATAGGTAAACACCGTAATAACTATGATTCTGGTAGCTAGTATGTACTATACCTGAATTATCTTTATATATTTCAGAGATAAATGGACACCGGCTGTATCTGTAGAGTTTGTGGCGAGTTCTTTAAGAGCAAGTCATGTCTGAGACAACATGAACTTCGTCATGACGGGAAGGGGCCATACACATGCGAAGTGTAATTTGACATCATTCAGCAAGTGGAACTTTAACAGACATAAATTAAGTCACTCACAAGTAAAGGAGGTTGAGTGCACTACTTGTAAACAGATGTTTTATACAAACAGAGATCTTCAACGTCATCAACGAAGGGAACGAGGGCAGCTTAAATATAAATGTGATGATTGTGGCATGTCTTTCGAGGAAGTGAGACAGCTTCGCGATCATAGGGGAACACACACTGGAGAGAAAAGCTATCACTGTAATGTCTGCCAGAAGACATTCAGGTTTAGATCAAACTTAGATAGACATGCACAAACACACGTTGACACAAGCTATGCCTGTGTAATTTGCAAAAAATCGTTGAAGACTAAAACAACTCTTAACAAACACATGAAGCTGCATATGTGTAATCCAGCAGAGTCAGATATAAATTTTGCGGTGCCATCATTGGACGTCTTACGGTCGTTTATGCCGTATTCCAAAACCCAAAATCCAAGATATCCAGGTACTTTTCAGGATTTTCACATACCTCTTTTGCTTTCCCCTGATAATATGTCAGATGTATTCTTAAACCCACTCATGAAACGAACAAACTTTCCACCAAAATAACTTATGCTTTCTCACTGGATGATCGCAGAAAAAATATTATCATTTAAAAATAATTTTCTCATACTTGAAAACGGGATCTGCATGGAACGATCGAAGCAACTTTTTGGTATAAAAACTATAAATAATGCAAACTGTACAGTTTTAAGAATACACCCTAACTTCCAAAACTTCTTGGTTTGATGCATGTAACACATTGTCGAAGAATTTTCTTGTTTATACCACTTAATGACCTCAATCCATAGCAGAAACGCAATATTGTGTAATGGAAATCGATCTTCGACGACCTCTTCACAAAAATCTTGCAATACACTTGGTTCTATTCCAGCATCTCGAAACCTTGCCAATACTTTCGGGAGCAATTTAGCGATTTCCTGGGCGGAATCTTCTAACAAATCAATATTCTCGAAAGTGTTATTCGTATGTGTGTGAGGTTCAAATGCGTTCACATCGTTTTCATCCAGAAATGGTAGTTTGTCTGCTATATAGTGTTTGCTTTCATCCAAATCGTCGGACAGTTTAGTTTGTGTACATGTATTTTGAAATAAGGTATTGCACGTTTGTGGGTGCTGGATAAATGCGTCTACATATTCAACATCATCTTCGTTCAGAAGTGGTAGTTTGTCTGCCTCAGTGTATTCTTTTTCATGTTCATTTTCATTATTAGACGTAGACAGTTTAGTTTGATTATTTTGGAATAGAGTCTTAGACACTTTAGGTTGATGTCCTATTTGTGTGTTGATTCTAATTGGTGATGGTGAAATAAGTCTATTTTTTTATGAATTGGAGAACGAAACGGTGAAAGTCTTGAAAGTAGAGACACACTTCTCTTCGCGACAGTCGTTAGCTTTTTTGGTGTTTGCTTCTGTTGCGTTGGCCACTTGTGTAAGTTAGATACAATGGGTGATACAAGGGGTGTTTGGATTTTTCTGATTTTATCACCCATAGCTCGTTTTCTCCTCCTGCATAGATTTAGGTTTGTCTTCCTTTTAGCCATTTCTGTGAATAAAAAAGAAGAAGGTTTATACGTATAAATTGTCACTCTCCTTTTCCCATATCACACCTGATATCATCTCGAGAATTCAATATCAATACCGAGGTCCGTATATTGTTCGGGGGATGGTGTGATGTGGTAAAAGGAGAGTTGTAGTTTATTTATCATTGAACTAAACACACACACACACACACACACACACACACACACACGCGAAACATTTTTTGAACTATTTATAGATCTATCAGGTGTGATATGGAAAGAGGTGTAACATATTCATCATTGACTACCGAGTACCGAGTACTGAAAAGAAAAAGAAAACAAAATGTTTATTTTTATTTTATAAGTTTCTTTATAGCTTTTGAAGCAAAAATCTCGATTCAGGTATGTTTTTGCTTCATAGCTTTCTTTAACTTTTTGTTTTAGTTAGGCGCACATACGCCTACAAAGTGGGCGTTTTCCTCCTCCGCAAACCGTGGCAAGAGATAAGAGATTCCAACGTCCTTTAGGCCAGATAGGTATTTTTTTCTTTTCCTTTTTTTTAAATTATTTTTTTTGCCAATGTGGTTTGTACGATGTTAAAGGTATCTTTAACGTTGTCAAGTAGTTAATTTGTAATGATTTTGCAAGGAGAGAAGGAAAATACCTCATGATATCTAACTTGTTTGTTTTGAATAAAATAAATTGAAAACAAATATTTTCTGCCACTATGAGTTTATTTGTTGACGGACGGCAGACGGAGTGACAGGCAAAAAGTGATCACAATAGCTCCAACCCTGAGAGTTCCATCTTACATGTGTCTGTGAAAGATTGAATTTTATCATTTCCTGAGGCTGGGTGGTATTGGAAGAACAAATCTGCTGGCAGCATGTCATGATTAATGTTTTTTCAAATAACTTCTGCTCTGTCCCATGGCTGCATTTTCCAATTCTAATAGCCAAAACGGACGCGCAGTGCACCATAGAGGCGGCCATGTTTTAGCGCATGTTTTGTACTCAATCTTTTCGTACATTACCGATTCGTAGCCATTTTTTTCGTCCTTTTTTTATGATAAAAAACTATAGGGTCGGCGCCATAAAATAGGGGCGGTCGGGTAACCAGAACACAGGATTTTTTTTCTAGCCTTACCATTTTAACGGGAATGACGTCAGTTAATTAACGGGTTATTGACGTCACTTACTTCCGGGTTATCATCCCTCACAGGTTATCACCCGCAAATCTGTCCGGAAAGATATGGATTTCACAACAAGTGTCATATCATGTGGTATTAAAAATGACGTATCAGGGATAATAACAGTATAGTTTAATGATAACATTATTTATTTATTGCACTTTGTTTCTATACAAGCTTTAAGTGTATCCTATATCCACTTTCTGAAATGTGTGTCCTATATCGTTTTCCCTTTGTGCGCCACTACCGGTAATTTATCATAAATTTCAATGGTGCATTGAGTTATTGTTCATTATTATCATTTAATTCGTTTAATAGAGGTTACGTTTTACAGTACTAGATAAATGTAAAAACTGGACATACATAAACAAAAGAGTGTCCTTCATCTACCCAATTTTCAACAGTTGGTCGAGGTGTTTGCAGAAACTACAACGTGTATGACACATATTCCGACTGGTATTGATTGTGGCTAAAATCGTGTATTTGGTGCGCTATGTTGCTTTCCGGTAAGCGAAAGAATATATGGTTCATGAGGAGAAACTTATCTCGAATCCAGCATTGTTTCCATCATGGTGGATGAAAAATCGGCGTCCTATACCACCTCCTGTGACGTTGGTTGTTGGCATTGATATATACTGACCCTGAACAGGTTATGTTTCTGTGTGTCTTAAAGGGGTTGATGCACTATTTTCAAACACGATTTATATAAATGGGCTTTGAAAAACTTGAAAAAACCCTGAAAGAATGTCATAAAAAATAAAGGAGATATGATCTATTGAAAATTTGCAAAGAACATAAATGGAAGCTGCCATCTTGGAACGATGACGTCATCGCGTCTTTTTACCATATATGGCATATTGTTAAAATATATTTTAAAGCAAAGAAAATCACTGCAAATTGATTAAAAATAAATATACAGATGTAAAATGTATAAATTGTATGCTTATTTTTCAATTGCAGTGATTTTCTTTGCTTTAAAAGACATTTTAACAATATGCCATATATGGTAAAAAGGCGCGATGGCGTCATCGTTCCAAAATGGCGGCCTCCGTTTGTTTCTTTGCACATTTGCAATAGATCATATCTCTTTTATTTTTCATGACATTTTGGTAATTCTTTCAGCTTTTTTTTTCTTCAAGTTTTTCAGACCCCTTTAAAATAAACCTTGTTTGAAAATAGTGCACTAAACCCCAAAGCTGGAACGTCGAATTAAGAGTTGCCAACATATTCAATCACGGGTATTTAAGAACCCGTGAATATAAACCTATACTTTTTAATCGGCACATATACATAATTATATGACCTCAACAGAGCTTTGATAAACGGTTTTATAGTGTAGTTTTGCCGTCATTTGTCGGGTTAGTTTCTTTAAGGATTGGTTCCATGCTTGCATATATAGACCACTATCTTCAGACGGTTACAAACTAACAAGTGACAATGAGAGCTAATCATTGCTTAAAGGTAAGTGTGGGAATGTATTTTTGATTGCTGATAACGGCGTCATATAGATACATACGCGCATATATTTCCAGAATGTTTTACTCCGAACTTGCGGAACACCGTTGTAACTATACTGCGACACATCATCAGCTTTAGGCAATTCTGAAATGAAATAAAGCTCGGAATAAACTGTATTCATAGAGCGTTATTATTCATGAATATAGAAATTCAGATAACTATTAGTGTTTGTTTGTTACCAGGTAACCTACGCGTCATATAGTGGAGTGCGTGGTAGAGCGCCGAACTCCTGATCGAGAGGTCGTGGGTTCGATCCTCCGTCGCGACCACGTTATTTATCCTTGAGCAAGATAATTAATCAACATTGCTTAGTACTGGTTCTACCCAGGAAGCCATCGAGAGTGATTAATCTAAGTTGCAATAACTTGTTTCGCAATCGATGTAAAATAAATATGTTTAAACAATATAGACTCTGATTCCATTCACGCTAAAATCAATTGGAGTGTGATGCAATATATCGCTAACCAGTCAGACTGGTGTTTTTTTTATATCGACACCGTAAACATGGCGGGTAAACAAGCAGACATCAGGTCGCTGTTCGGAAAGTCTGCGTCAGCGACTGCAAGCGGATTCGGCCTGAGTGTCGGCGAATCAGACGGGTATGGCTGAACAACAAGCGTAGTTCCCAACCGCTATTAATTAGTTCTGGCGTCTATTATTGGTCCAATGGAGACAAAATACTGAAGAGAAAGTTCAGCAGAATGTTGTTGTTGTTGTTGTAGAAGTTAATTCTCCGCGCTTGTTTTTTTTGTACACTCACCGACGAATGTCTGCGTGAAAGGGAATACATCTTAATGACAGTTGCCTGTGACAGTGTATGAGGACAGGTTGCAGACCATAATATTAAATGTGTTGTTAGATAATATGGCGCTTTCTTTATTTGCATAACAATAAAATATCCACATACTGCCTGTCAGCTACTACAGTGTCTGTGAGTACACAAATGTACTTATTGTAACTTACTATAGTGGTGAAAATAACGTTCAGGTTATATGCTGCAGGGCGAGTGGTAAATTGGTAAGGGCGAGTAGCTTTTTGCTTCCACTAGTCCTGCAGGGCGAGTGGATTTTTCCAAATGTTTACACCCCTGGTAAGCCTAGCCTGGCGCTAGGATTTTAAACCCAATAGCCAAATATGGCTAAAGCTAGCCAAATATGGCCAAAGCCTTAAAAATTCCTTTAGCCAGATTAGAATGTCTTTAGCCAGACTTTTGCCGAGATATTTTTTAACTAATTGAAGGCGCTAAAACTTTGCGTTTGCGTACACATCAATAGTAAGTTAAAAGAGTATGCTTTATTAACCTATAGGGTATCAATATTTCCACATCATATGCATTCTGCTTTAGTGCTTATAATTACATGTTGAGTTGTACAATATTCAAAAAAAATTAAAAATTGTATTTAATTTAATGTAATTTTAATTTTTAAAAATTGTAAAGACTGAAATTTAAAAAAGGACACTGAATGCATGCATATAATAAGAAAATACAAAAATGCAGACTCTTGTCACCATTTAGTATTTTCATTAAATGCATTTCAATATGCTAACATTCAGAGAAATAAAATAAATAGCAATATATTTAAAAAATGTAAGGCTAAACTGAGGCATATAGATAGATAGATAGATAGATAGATAGATAGATAGATAGATAGATAGATAGATAGATAGATAGATAGATAGATAGATAGATAGATACTTTATTGACTTAAACTTTACAGTTTCTCATCATTACATACATAATTTGTAATACATAATTATAATCACATGACAGGTTACACATACTTCTACACACTCACTTATAGTTCAATTTTCAATACTCCTTAATTAATCATAGCTCATATAAATCACACATTTTAATCAATAATCCAAGGATATCAAAAAACAAAAGGAATTATATATAAAATAACAATTTATGTGAGGATGTACTTGAATATATTTTAAGAAATAATATTTGGAATAGAACATCTGACAGTAAACGCCTCTGACAAATATTTACTTAAATTAAAAAGTTCTTTCTTCTTTGAAGATTGTAGAAGTGTTATAAATTTAAACATATTTGGCCTTTGTATGTAATATTTTCTGATATATTTCTTTCTAATATCATTATAAGCTGTACAAATTAAAACAAAGTGAAATTCGTCTTCAATTTCAGTTGAATTACATATTTGACAAACTCTTTCATTTCTTTCAATCCTATGTCTTGCATAACGACCTGTCTCAATTCTTAAGCTATGTGAAGATAAACGTAATTTAGTAAAAACACTTCGTAATCTTTTTGTACATAAAATATTCAGATATATAGTTTTCATATCCAAAATTATCTTTAACATGTCTATACAAACTTGATAATACTCTATTTTCTTGTAGATCAGTGTTCCATTTTTGAATAAAACAATCCACCAACCTCTGTTTAAAGCTAGATATAAAATGTTGATGGTTCACCCTTAAAGGATCATCCCATATATACATAAAGCCATACGTATTAAGCAGAGATTTTACATTGGATAACCAATTGTTTAAACCACTTTCACAATCAGATAAAGAAGATTTATAAATAGATGATAAAATTATATTTTCTGTTTTAACTAATTTCAACCAATATCTAACTATTCTAGTATATCTTGTGATAAATAAAGGATAACGCGCCAATTCACCGTAAACACCAGCATTACTCGTGGTCAGTTTTACCCCTAGAATGTGTTTACAAAACTTGAGATGAATTCTCTCTATCTCTTTCGATTTTATGAAACCCCAGACTTCACAGCCGTAATTGAGTATTGATGAGACGAAAGCATCAAATAATTGAAGGGATGTTTTATACAACAAGTTCAACTAACACGAGTTCCAAAGAAGCTAGAAAGATCGCGCTGCAAATTCAGAAATGCTACAAACACCAATATTTTGAGTAATCGCACCTTTTGTATTGTTTCATGTTGATTGAACAATCAACCATAAAATGAACCCAATTCAGAAACAGTCGATCAAACACCGATTGTTCCAGTTTACGCTACCGTGTGTACAACTAATTAGTAGGCACTTAAAGGGACACATGGCAATCTTGCAGTATTTGAAATGGGTGTCTCAATTTATATATCCAGTATCATTTTTACTTTTACCCTGGTTACATTTAAATAAATTTATTAAATTTTAAGTATTCACTATTTCGTCTTATTATACTATAAGTTTTAATATATTACTGGTGCAATAATATAAAAAAATAATAATATGCAAAAACAAATGGCTTAATACAATTCTTATAATTAACATTAATGATTGAACAAATGCAATTTATGTAGAAAAACTAACAGAACGCTGCTAGTTTTTAAAAAATCAAGATTGCCATGTGTCCCTTTAACACTTATCAGTGATCGTAAAGTTCAAAAACACCGACGGACTGAGTATCTCTGGCTAATTCGTAAGCAAACATTTTCAAACTTTCTGTTTTGATCAGCCATTTTGGCCGCTAGAGGGCGCCACATTTGATGTTTTACCCGGCTCGATCACACAGTTAAATCTGTGGATAATGTTGAGCGCGGGGACACAAACCAGTTGATCGACAGATAGAGGCGGAACAGTGGGCGGAGTCTATCGCACCGACAATTTGACAGTGGTTTTCAATAAACGCTGCCATAATTAGTTTATCGATCTAAATTGATTGTCACTAATTAGCTAAAACACTCAGTGGCTTATAAACAGTGAAAGACTTTGTGAATTAGAATTCGGGATTTTCCGAGATCTTTTAGACAAAATCGGTCGGAAATTTGGATTCGCCAGACCGCCGATGTCTGGCGAATTTGGTGTGTATTTCTTACGGTTTTCATTCGCCATTTCAGGTTACTTTTTGCCTATGGCGATTTGGCGAATGGTTAACGCGGGCCTAGTAAGCCAATAAAAATTAACCATTGGTATTCGTGAACAATCGAAAAGATGTGTTAATGCTCTGATCAGTGAAATGTGAACCCCAAATTGTACTTTTGTTTTCGATCGCTGTAAAATATGTTGACGATTTTAGCCTATTATTTACGAATAAAACTCGCAATGTTCCGTCGTATGTGCAAGCGTCTAACCATTTGAATCGATAAAGCATGTCGTCTGAGAACAAGTTAAATGTCAACACTAAATTTCCTTCATAGGAGGGAGAACGGCCTAAAAACAGCGGGTTAAAGTCAATACTTGTCAAAAACAATAAACTAACATCTTGTGTGGTGTCACATATTAGTACTACGAACAATTTAACGTTTTTGCAACAACGGTGTCGGACAAAAACTGGTATAAATTGTCCTTGAAAACAGTGGGAAAACCTGGAAAAGACCTTGAGTTTTGTTCTCAAAAAACTGTGGGAACCCTGTAATACACTCACTTTGTACAGACTAGTTCTCCTGCTACCCTGGCTGGCATTCAACAACTAGTGGCCTATATCATTGCCCTGTGCCGGTTGAATGAATGTTGAAAATCTGTTACGGTCCTCTGCACATTTAGCCGGTAGAGCATCCACAGACTCTTTCACCTCTTGTCTGCACCGTATTTTCAATAACACTAAGAGATACCAAACTTGGTACGTGGATACATCTTGGGATAGCTGTTTGTCGCATACCAAAATAAGGCCACTGTGACGTTGACCTTGACCTGTGACCTCTGTCATAGAAAATGCTTGTCCGGACCGTATTTGCAATACTATAACACTAAGTCTTAGAGATAGCAAACTTGGTATTTGGATACATCTTGGGATAGCGGTGTGTCGCCTACCAGAATAAGGTACTTGTGACCTTGACCTGTGACCTCTGTCATAGAAAATGCTTGTCCGGACCATATTTTCAATACAGTAACACTTAGAGATACCAAACTTGGTATGTGGATACATCTTGGGATAGCGGTCATACCCCAAACATTGTGAGAAGCATCAGTATGAAGTGGAACTGCGCATATACATGAAGTCATTTGGTATGCGTTTGCAAGGGTATTAATAACCTTCAGTGATAGTTTTAGTTTGACATTCTTTTGATCTACATCTTTATTAATTTCGCTTAGTTTTGTACACTCTTTTTGTGATGTCTGGGCGATCTCTGTAGTGTAAGGAAACACGCTTTTCTTTCGAGAAAAGAGATTCAAGTTCAAGTCTTGGCAGGGACCTGACACACTGAGTTGTACATACAATTTTTTTTTCCACATCAGTAATGTTGTTTTTGTACAGCATGAACTTAAAAATATGTACATTTGATAGTCATTCATCATATTATTACCGTATGTAAATTGTTATTATTCATACATATTCAGAGTTTGTTTTTGTCTCGCCTTTCCGAAGAAAAAAAGAGACATAGGTGTTGCTGTTCCGGCGGCGGCGGCGGCGGCGTCAACATTCAAGTTTTGCGTTTAGGTCATTTTCTCACAAACAGTATGCACTAGACCTTTCAAACTTTGCTTATAGTTGTATCTTGGGTGGTACATCGCAACGTGACAAAGCAAATGTGGAAGTGACCTTGATTCTCCTAGCAAAGGGCAGATAACTTACTAATTTTTACGTTCAACTTTTGCGTTTAGGTCACTTTTTCACAAACTGTATGCACTAGACCTTGCAAACTTTGCTTATAGTTGTATCTTGGGTGGTACATGGCAATGTGACAAAGCAAATGTGGAAGTGACCTTGACCCTCCAAGCAAAGGGCAGATAACTTAATAATTTTTAGGTTAAACTTTTGTGTTTAGGTCACTTTTTCACAAACTGTATGCACTAGACCTTGCAAACTTTGCTCATAGTTGTATCTTGGGTGGTACATGGCAATGTGACAAAGCAAATGTGGAAGTGACCTTGACCCTCCAAGCAAAGGGCAGATAACTTAATAATTGTTAGGTTCAACTTTTGCGTTTAGGTCACTTTTTCACAAACTGTATGCACTATAGACCTTTAAAACTTTGCTTATAGCTGTATCTTGAGTGGTACATTGCAACGTGACAAAGCAAATGTGGAAGTGACCTTGACCCTCCAAGCAAGGGCAGATAACCTTATAATTTTTACCTTCAACTTTGGCGTTTAGGTCACTTTTTCACAAACTATACAGTTTGTGAAAAAGTGACCTAAACGCACTAAGACCTTTCAAACTTTGCTTAGAGTTGTATCTTGAGTGGTACATTGCAACGTGACAAAGAAAATGTGGATGTGACCTTCACCATCCAAGCAAAGGGCAGATAACTTTAATTGTTACATTTACATCACTTTCTCATGAACTAGAATTATGCACTAGATGTTTTAAACTTAATTTATAGCTTAATCTTTGGAAGAAGACATATTCTATTTTGACATAGTTGTGTCTTAGGTAGTGCATCTTTTTTTTGGATGCCTGGATTTCATCTATGACCTTGACCTACTTTTTGGAGCTGATGATTTTTAGCTCTACTGGCCAAAGGCCTTCATTTTTCATCCGATCTTTACCAAACTTTACCAGATTGTTAATATCAATGAAAGCTCGCACAAGTTCGAAAACAATGCTATATTTTGCCTCGTTAATACAATAGGGCTTTCATTTTTCATCTGATCTTTACCAAACTTTACCAGATGTTTTACCTTTTCTTTTTATTATTAGTATATATATATATATATATAAACAATTTTTTTTTTTTTTTTAATTTTCTTATTTCATTATTATTTTTTAAAAAATTTTTTTTTGGTGTTAACGCCGTGTTAGCAGGAAGCATTGCTGTGCCTATTGCATTTTTTTTTCCGGTTCGTTGATTTTTGATGGAGTTACGGCCCCTTGACATTTTTTTTTTAAATTTCTTGTCGGCGTTACTCCTCCTAAACGCCTTGTTGGATTTCAACGAAACTTGGCAGGACGTATCGGTAGATGTCTAGTTGTGCATATCGCGCTTTTGTTCCAGTTTGCTGATTTATGACGGAGTTATCGCACATTGACATTTTTACTTTCAATTTCTTGTCGGCGCTACTCCTCCTAAACGGCTTGTTGGATTTCTATAAAATTTGGCAGGAAGCCTCAGTATGATGTCTTGTTGTGCAAAGCATGGTATATCAATGAAATCTAGGACAAGTTCGAAAACCAGCTAGATCTAGTTAGTAAGGACAGGTTATGGCCCTTGATTTGTTGAAAAATGCTAAATTGTATTTTCCTTTGTTAAATCTGTAGTTACTTCATTTTTTATCAGATCTTTACCATATTTGTTGAGAATGTTAATATAACTCCCGCCCCCCTCCACCCACCCCTACCCCACATTTTTATGAAATTTCATTTATAGAAGAAAGTGGGACAAATTAAAAAATGCCCATGCCAGACTAGACACAGCAGACTTATTGCCCATGATTACCAGGTGAGCGATCTAGGGCCATCCTATCTCTGTTGTTTTTGCAATGTTTTAAAAAAACTACTGATGGGAATTTTATGTCGACAACCCTTGATATAAGAGCCGTTTTAGCCAGTAGAGCATCCACAGGCCTTCTTGGGCCTCTTGTTTTTAATAGAATGGCATTTTGTTTTTAAAACAAATGCACTTAAATGTCATCTCAGCAAACGGCAAGCTCGATTGTTTTTAGTTATTAAAATGTTTACAAACTTTCATTTAAGCATCATTGACCTTTTTATTTTTAAGTCCAGCCCCCGTTAGGCGAGACATGTGAATCCACGGATTTCTTGTTATTGAATTATGCTTTAAAAACATTATTTATAGTCAAAAGAATATATAATATAGCCGGAATACATATTTATAGCCGAAATCACCTATAGCGAATTGTCGGTTTTAACGACGGTCCTTTTTGTCCTGCTCCTCCAGTCTTTGCTTAATATAAAAATAGCGAATATAGCACTTTCTTGGTTATAGCAAAGCACTTAAATTGGACGTTTAGTTTCAAATAAAAAACTTTCTATCTTTATTTCTCTTTTCCATTTTGTTCCCTGCCATTGCTACACCAAATAGAACTCGCTATCAATTTTACACAAACAAACCACACATGATGCTCTAATTCCAATGCAATGAATTAAAACAAATATATTCTATAATTTTCATTCTTATTGCCGCTCGTCGTCATAGTATATATTGTATACTATGACTTTTCTTGTTATTTATTACGCACGGTATTATCGTATTTTGTAAATAACATTTTTAATATACTGAAAGGAAAAAGAAACGCATAATCAAAAAACTGCCTATTCTATCTACACTATTATATTCACCTAATTCCACGTAATATTCCAGATACATCTCAACGTGTTTTGTACAAAAATGGGCTACAACGACAACTCTGTCATGTAATAGACCTTTTAATCAAAGTATACTTTGTTACACGAAATTCATAAATGTTGAAGTTTCGCTTGAAAAAGTCAAACCATTTCAGTATTGTGTTTAATGTTAAGAGATTGCAACGTTTAAAGCCTAAGTTTGCTCACCTGCTTGAACCAAATGCGCATTATGTCGATAATGAAACTTTAAAGGGGTAACCATTGGTGTGTTCGGTGCTGTTTAAACCTCCTTTCCGAAAGGACAGGCCTAATGTCGCCCTGTACCATTGTACCATTTGATTAGAAGTAGCATATTAAACATACAATATATAGCGGAAATACCCATTATGCGTTTCTTTTTCTTTTCAGTATAGTCTTTTTCTCAAATTTTAGTTTTCACTAATTAAAGTGTGTGTTGAATACGCTTTGATTATACCACTGAGCGTGTCATTTTTATACAGAACCGATCCTTTCGTAAACTTCTGGGATCTTGTTGGAATCTGAAATTGCGGAATATTGCTTTATTGTCATTTTCATTTGAAGGAAGCCCCAAACCGCGGATACACAGCTGCAAGTTCTTTAAATGTGTAAGCGAAAAACAAACAACAATCTTGAGTATGTTCAACTTCAAAGACCAGTTATGCTGACTATATGTTACTTAGCACTCATTTCATTCCTGAAATTAACATCCAAGGGCATAAACTATTGTGAATGTTTTGTTACATCTACGTTATAACACCACCGATTATTAAACGCCTTCTACATTGTATTACTGTTAAACCTACACAATGTTAACCTAAACCTACACAATGAGGGTAAGTGCCAAACTATGCCAAACTATGTTAACCTAAACCTACACGATGAGGGTAAGTGCCAACTATGTTAACCTAAACCTAAACGATGAGGGTAAGTGCCAAACTATGTTAACCTAAACCTACACAATGAGGGTAAGTGCCAAACTATGTTAACCTAAACCTACACAATGAGGGTAAGTGACAAACTATGTTAACCTTCTGCGGTTGACACATCTACTTAACTGATATTGGTACTAAATGCGCAGCAAATGTTTCAAACGTGTCATCCATTTCATTTAAATAAACGTTGACGTCTATAAAGTCACGTCTGATCTTCTTTGATGGATTATCCTGTATGAGCCACCATCACACCTGCACGCTTGTTTATAAATACGTACCAGGGTTAGTTTATTGTCATCCATCATACAATTGACCATAGGAATCGGACGTATTGTAAACACAGTACAGTATCCCCATATGTAGGTCCATGTTTGTATATAATTTTATATAAAAATAGACAGGAATGAAACGTGAAAATTTCAATTTTCATTTCTGGAGGTTTTATCCCCGAACGATACTACGGATGTTTTTCTATCTATCTGGGACATAACTTTCCACTTACCGTGTAATATAAGTACTTTTTCAGCAACTTTCGTTTTTGAATTGAATAAATTGTTTGTGCCGAGATCCATGCTGTGACGTCATTCTCCGAAGTGAATCTTTTTTCTTTTACATTAGCTAAATAATATATAGCGGCTGAATAATAATATTAAAACATTGCCATGTTTGACATTAAATTATAATGAATTTACCAAATCGTTGTCTTTATTTTGACAGTTATTATTATAATTATTAATTTTGAATTCTGTGCAAATCTTGCATTCGGTCTGCATTCGGATGACGTCACAGCATGGAAGTCGGCACAAACAAAATCTTCACTCCAAAAACAAAAGTAGCTGAAAAACATACTTTTTGTATATGGTAAGTGGCAATAATGTTCTAGATTATTAGAAAAACGACTGTAGTATCGATTTTTGACGTAAGTTTGGTGGTAAAACTGTCGGAAACGGAATTGAAATTTTCGCGTTGCATTAATTCCTGTCATAAAAATATATTTTAGTATACTAGTAGTGGATAGTCTATGTGATTTATTACATGCGTTTACAATATGTCCTATTCCTGTGAATTGACATATCTCCGGACCTACCCATCCGTATGAGTTGTAAAACGGGTATTTTGGTTTTAGATACGGTCGTTCGTTTTAGGAACAGCTGCACGGAGAATCACACGTGAAGTCATACCTATAATTTACCTTCCTGATTTCTTATTATTCGGTCATTGAAATTACCTCAGATGGTCAGCTGGGCGACCAATATATATGTAACCGACGATGATACAGTATACAGCTACCTACTTCTGTTGAGGTCAATGGTTGAAACTATTATTCCAAGGGAGTGACTTTTGACCCGAAACAGTAAGCGACGATGATACAGTATACAACCATCTACTTCTGTTGAGGTCAATGGTTAAAACTATTCATCCTCGGGAATGACTATCGACCATCAAAACATATAATAAAAACGTTAACTCAACTCAAACAATTTATCGAAAAGGGATAACAAGTTGTCTAGAACATCAAATAACTGATGGATGGGTATAAAACAAACATCCAAAGAGCAAGAACCTTTTTTGTAAGCAAGAAAGAATAGATAGAAAAAACGTATTTCGAATTGCTTTGGTTTATGCTTGTTTTGCGTTTCATTCATTTATAATTGTTCAGCCTTGACTCACTTATGGTTATACTTGTTTTAGAATAAGGAAACAAGGATCCGCAAACATTGTCATCCCCGTTATTATTGTTTTGGGATACCCTTTCCCGCAAGTAACATATTCGTGTTATGTAAAGTAACGAGTATGAATGGTGAAAAACAAGTCATTTCGGAAATAGGAAACAAAATATTTTGGCATAATTTTTTGCAATCTTACCCTGTTGAAGGTAAGGATGCGCGGAACACGTTTGCACTTCATGTCGTCATGTGTTTCTTTTGCGTCGGCCTCATAATGTTTGCGTTTGATTGGCAGGTTACACCACGGGACGTGAAATGAGCAACGGTGATGTGGTCAGAAGCAGAACACAGGTGTGTTATGAGCACGCGACGATCGGAAAGTTGTCCTAAGTCAAATCATCGCCGCCAAGTCAGAAAGATCCCACACCGTGATGGTAAAGACGCTGGTTTTCTTCACGAATGTTAAAATTCGGTGCGGGGGTTAAAAGGTTTGTTTAAACTGATACTGGTTTTAAAATTGTGATAGCATGCACACACACACTAGTATACCAATGTGTGTCGTAATCTGGGATTTTACGTCCCGTTAATATATCATATTAGGTTAGATACCTCAGACAGAAATGAGATTAAGGATGAAGTTGCCCATCAGACACGCCAGGGAGGCATCAGACACGCCAGGGAGGCATCAGACACGCCAGGGAGGCATAGCTCTGTTGCTCTAGTCAAAAGCGGCGAAATAACAACTATCTTTGACGTTTGTCGTATAAACATACATGTCCCGGATAAGTTGGTTTCAGTTATATGTTTATTACATTTGAAACTCTGATTTCCGTTTAAACTTGTTTGTTACTTTATTTAATATTGAGAGTATATCGCCGTCTGTATGTCATTCGACAGATAAAGACGTGTGGATAGTAAGTGTTCAAGCTGTTCAAATTCATCCAATCTAAAGTCTTAAATAAAGGTATCCATTGGAAGTATTTCAAAAGTATTGTCAGGTTATTGAAGTATTAAAACGATTTTTTTTAAAAACGAAAATAAAAAGATACACAAAGAGTGCAGACAAAAGGTACACATGCGTCGTCACCAGACAACATACACAATGACAGTGTATATATCTAAGAGAAGTCGAAATGGATTCAGTATAAATACAAAGTTTAAACTATTATGCGCAAATGTGAGTTGATCTATTGTCATAAACATGTAACACTATAAATACTAGCATGCCACACATACTCCGTATGTTTTAGGTTTATTAATTTTATTAATTTGTATCAGTCTTCTTTAGAACGTTCTCTTCAATCATTTTGTTTTTCTCATAGTCTAACCACAACTGTCTAAACACAGATTCTGACATATGTAATGTTACCACATTTACTTCCAGATGAATGAAGAAGTTTGAGCCAGACGGAAATGCCAAAATGAAAGCGGTTATACAAAAGTGACGATCAGCTATTCACGCCGGTGGCTGGCAGTATTGGCCACATTCAAACGTGGCGAAAGTAAGACATGCCTCATGATTGTTAATAGATTAAGAATCCAAAATATTCGGTAATCGCAACTTTCTTGTGAACTCCATCTATTATTCTAGAAGTAGAATAAAGGAGGAACCAGCACGATGTACAAACAGTTCAGCTATACACCAGCACGATGTACAAACAGTTCCACTATACACCAGCACGATGTACACACAGTTCCACTATACACCAGCACGATGTACAAACAGTTCCACTATACACCAGCACGATGTACAAACAGTTCCACTATACACCAGCACGATGTACAAACAGTTCCACTATACAATTATCGCTTTTACTTACAAAAAACACGACTTGTCTGTCAGACTATGTTAGTATAACATTTAAAACTGGATTTATTTTTAAGAACAACTCCCTTTATTCCCCGTAAATGGTACGTAAGAGGTAAGTCAGTATGATATACACAGGTGGTGACTACCAACATCTTTGGAACGGTGCGAGTTCGCATCTGAAAGATGAATGGCCACCCTTTTTGTAGTATTATCAGTTGACAAATTTAATTCTTAAACATATGAACATTTATTGATAGTCTCCGAGAGAAACACATATTGAAAACCGCTACTAAGTTGTTTGTAAAAATAAGTATTATTTGTATGACATAGATACTATTTTTACCACTGCGTGACTGCACGGGGAAATGCGGTAAAACTGAAATGTATAGCTGAAATACATTTATCTGTGGATTAATTTACCTGTTCAAAGTTTTCTACGTCATCAAATAAAATCTTATTCTCGCTTTTCACAGATATTGCAATGTGTGTATTGTAAATATCTATTGTTGCGTATTAATTTCGATTTAAATAAACATAAACATGTTCATGAAACAAAACATGGCCGGAGAACTTTAAACCTGACAGTGTGTGCACCACCTCGCTCTAACCATTTATCTCATCGGAAGCTGTGGAACAATCATATGCATTTGTACGAAGCTCAGCTCTAATAATGTTTAGCGTTCCAGTGGAATAATCGTACAACATCTGAGGCGGTCTGGAAGAACGCCCACCTCCTATAAACGTGTTATTTTTTTGTTTGTATGGTGTTTTACGTCATTTTCAACACATGTAAGGTTACGGTCGATTTTTTGTGGTGGAGGCCTAGGTAGAACCAATACTGTACACCTCCCACCATCCGTAAGAATCGACACTTCCTCACTTACAAGTCTAGCTCCCAGTGGGATTCGAACCCGCAGCGGTGAGAGGCGAAGTTTACAACGCAACGTCGTTAACCATTCGGCCACGGAGACGCTATCTGTGGTCACTGCATGGTACTTTAATATAAATTGTACATGTAAGGACATGATAGTTGACTATGCTTGCAGAACTGTGGAAGGACATAAATACATATGGGATGTAATTGGTGTAATATCAAGTATAGGTTTATTCCATCTTCCATAATTTTACTGACATCCCTCCCTGTCCTAAAAACAGAGAGACGCATCGAACTTTTTCACAAAATCTTAGTGCTTGCACAAATGACACAAAATTAAAGCGAACTAATATAAATGCAAACGAAAACAGGAACTGGTTAGCTCTATACCTAGCACACACACAAAGCACAATGCTAACGTTTGAAATCGTTTCCCATGAGCAAGTTCAAATAAAGAAAAGTACAAGAAGAAGAAGACGGAAGAAGAAGAAGATTATGTCGAGGTTCAGCGCACAAAAGTTTGCATTAATTCTAATGGAATATAAAAGATGGTCATTGCAAACCAAAAGAACACGAAACAAGCAGACTATCTTAGACGGTATCCACGTAGCGGTATGATAACGCTATGAAATCCTCTAGCGCAAGTATATGCTAAAACATGTACACATATACTTTATATACTTTTGACTGGATATTCACCTCACGTTATCGATACACGAACATGATTTACAATATGTGTTTGTTTGTTATTTAACGTCATTTTCCAGCACATTTTAGGCTATGTATGACGGTCGAATTTTTGTGGTGGGGTGGGGAGCTCTTATTCTTGGGTAGAACCACTGTATACCTCCCACCATTCGTAAGAATCGACTTCAATATCTATTTTGTTATATACTTGCATGGACTCTGATTTAGAACGCAGAAATCCGTAAGTGTATGTCCGTGTGATGGGTATCATGGAGTCAGTAGCCGAGCTACAAGATCATGCTTAAACTAAAATCAACAATTGGCAATGTCATTCTATTTTAATTGAGGGCTGAAAAAAGGAACACAATATACAAGATTGATAGAATGACATTGTACTTAATTTTAAAACAGTCATTGTCGATACATTCACTTGATCGAATTCAATAAGCTCGAGTAGCACGTGTCAATGGGTTTGCTGCATCATCAGCGAAGATAATGCCCTTTTCTAAAATTTAATTAAAACATTATTTAATTATGTAACTGCAACTAAACACTCATCTGAGAGGCGAATTCCATCCGGGGAAGATTAGAATTATATAACATACGGGTTTAGGAAGTCATTTCAAGCTTTCTACACAATCTAAATGTCCACACTTAACAAAAGGAAATGCTTCGCGTAGGAGGGGTAAACTTCGATGATCTCCATTGAAGACGCACTGTGGTCGGACAATGTCACAGTTTTGCCCAACTGACCATTAAACGGACACATTACGTGGATCGTAATGTTTGTTGGACATCTCTCAAACACTCCGATTGAGACAACTTTGAAGCTCTTAATACTAGTGTAACATCCGATAAATTAAAGGCATGACTATCAAAAGTAAGTTATATTAATGTATTCTCACATTTAAGAGGGCCAACGGTTCCCAGCCGTAACAAAGTATCAGAGAAGACTGAATTCTGAATAAGAGGGCCAACGGTTCCCAGCCGTAACAAAGTATCAGAGAAGACTGAATTCTGAATAAGAGGGCCAACGGTTCCCAGCCGTAACAAAGTATCAGAGAAGACTGAATTCTGAATAAGAGGGCCAACGGTTCCCAGCCGTAACAAAGTATCAGAGAAGACTGAATTCTGAATAAGATGGCCAACGGTTCCCAGCCGTAACAAAGTATCAGAGAAGACCGAATTTTGAATAAGAGGGCCAACGGTTCCCAGCCGTAACAAAGTATCAGAGAAGACCGAATTCTGAATAAGAGGGCCAACGGTTCCCAGCCGTAACAAAGTATCAGAGAAGACCGAATTCTGAATAAGAGGGCCAACGGTTCCCAGCCGTAACAAAGTATCAGAGAAGACCGAATTCTGAATAAGAGGGCCAACGGTTCCCAGCCGTAACAAAGTATCAGAGAAGACCGAATTCTGAATAAGAGGGCCAACGGTTCCCAGCCGTAACAAAGTATCAGAGAAGACCGAATTCTGAATAAGAGGGCCAACGGTTCCCAGCCGTAACAAAGTATCAGAGAAGACTGAATTCTGAATAAGAGGGCCAACGGTTCCCAGCCGTAACAAAGTATCAGAGAAGACTGAATTCTGAATAAGAGGGCCAACGGTTCCCAGCCGTAACAAAGTATCAGAGAAGACCGAATTCTGAATAAGAGGGCCAACGGTTCCCAGCCGTAACAAAGTATCAGAGAAGACCGAATTCTGAATAAGAGGGCCAACGGTTCCCAGCCGTAACAAAGTATCAGAGAAGACCGAATTCTGAATAAGAGGGCCAACGGTTCCCAGCCGTAACAAAGTATCAGAGAAGACCGAATTCTGAATAAGAGGGCCAACGGTTCCCAGCCGTAACAAAGTATCAGAGAAGACCGAATTCTGAATAAGAGGGCCAACGGTTCCCAGCCGTAACAAAGTATCAGAGAAGACTGAATTCTGAATAAGAGGGCCAACGGTTCCCAGCCGTAACAAAGTATCAGAGAAGACTGAATTCTGAATAAGAGGGCCAACGGTTCCCAGCCGTAACAAAGTATCAGAGAAGACTGAATTCTGAATAAGAGGGCCAACGGTTCCCAGCCGTAACAAAGTATCAGAGAAGACTGAATTCTGAATAAGAGGGCCAACGGTTCCCAGCCGTAACAAAGTATCAGAGAAGACCGAATTCTGAATAAGAGGGCCAACGGTTCCCAGCCGTAACAAAGTATCAGAGAAGACCGAATTCTGAATAAGAGGGCCAACGGTTCCCAGCCGTAACAAAGTATCAGAGAAGACTGAATTCTGAATAAGAGGGCCAACGGTTCCCAGCCGTAACAAAGTATCAGAGAAGACCGAATTCTGAATAAGAGGGCCAACGGTTCCCAGCCGTAACAAAGTATCAGAGAAGACTGAATTCTGAATAAGAGGGCCAACGGTTCCCAGCCGTAACAAAGTATCAGAGAAGACTGAATTCTGAATAAGAGGGCCAACGGTTCCCAGCCGTAACAAAGTATCAGAGAAGACTGAATTCTGAATAAGAGGGCCAACGGTTCCCAGCCGTAACAAAGTATCAGAGAAGACCGAATTCTGAATAAGAGGGCCAACGGTTCCCAGCCGTAACAAAGTATCAGAGAAGACCGAATTCTGAATAAGAGGGCCAACGGTTCCCAGCCGTAACAAAGTATCAGAGAAGACTGAATTCTGAATAAGAGGGCCAACGGTTCCCAGCCGTAACAAAGTATCAGAGAAGACCGAATTCTGAATAAGAGGGCCAACGGTTCCCAGCCGTAACAAAGTATCAGAGAAGACTGAATTCTGAATAAGAGGGCCAACGGTTCCCAGCCGTGACAAAGTATCAGAGAAGACTGAATTCTGAATAAGAGGGCCAACGGTTCCCAGCCGTAACAAAGTATCAGAGAAGACCGAATTCTGAATAAGAGGGCCAACGGTTCCCAGCCGTAACAAAGTATCAGAGAAGACTGAATTCTGAAACATGGATCCCTTGGAAGCAACGAACACAAAGAAGAGGGAAAAGTAGACTCGTTTGTATTGAGACTGTTCATGAGAGGTAATGTAACGCCGGCTTAAGCAGTGCCACAACGATTGGGCTTGGTGATCGCAAAGGACAAGCAAATAATAATATACATTCATAGTCCATGCAAACTTAATCTGCGTGTTATTTTTAATCTTGCGTCAACTCTTAAATTACACATTTAAAAGTCGGGGCTAGAGAGTTTTCGGTGTCCGTAGACTAACTGAAATTTGTCCTTTAATCGATAGACTGCAATTTATTATTCTTTTTATGGGGTTTTCGCATTGTTTGAGTAATGTTTGTTTTGCAAGTATCATCATTAATGACAATATTCTTTACCGTCTTGGAACTGAAATTTTGAGGGGAAAAAACAGCCATTTGGGTAGCTTCAATTGTTCAATGGCGGGAGTTATACAGTACTGGTTCTACCCAGGAAACAGTGGGTGATCTGCCTTCATGAAGAACATATCGTCATATATAGTCTAAAATGAGCTGAAAATTACGTAAAATACAATTCAACAATACGATAACCTGTTTAAAATTACCTATTAAAGGTTTAAATTTTACAATATGCAAACTTTTAAGGCCGAAATTAAGGTTTATTTTCAGACCCCAAGCCAACCCCGTTTTCGCTTCTTGGAGAAGGGGTTGGATGGGGTATGCAAGTTAATACTCGGACCACACGTGTACAGACGGTATCCTTTAGACTTATCACTTCCACGCTCCCCTTTTTTCAGTATACGTCTTCGTTTGCTTTTTGATATAGCTTGTGACCTTTTGGTTGCAATGTTTTTTCAAATGGCTCGTGTAATCTTCTTTCATGGGAATAAAATCATATAAATACGCATGTTAACTGGCATGCAAGTATTTCCGTTAATGTGAACGAGTATAAGAAATAAAAAACAATAAAATAATATTCCAAAGATACCTCTAAGAACCTGTAACATAAATTACCTACGTTTCAATAAAACTACCATTTACGCCCTCATAAACCAATTAAAACATACTCAATAATCGAGCCATGTCCACACGATTTGTATCGATTGAAGCCGAATCACGGTCTGGTAAATTCCGTTTCCGTGGCGCCACGCGCATTGGAAATAACACAGCGGGGAGTCGTCTGCAAAACGTTTGTGAGAGCAAAACGAAATCGCCTTGAGATGTAACACGCCCATTGATTGTTGCATTGAGTTGTGTGTGAATTAAAATTTAAATGCCATGTTGTCATTCATATCTAGGCCCAAATTAAAAATAAATAACTTACATTCTCATCGCAAATGACACCTATGCTGCCAAAAAATCCACAGAAAAATGGGGGTCCTGTATCTTCTAAGAAAGAACGTGTCTCATGAATGAATGGTCCCTTTAAAAACATAAACACTGAGATGCCATAATATTGTATTCATACACTCATTTCCATATAAGCAAAATAAATTTAAAACTCACAATTTTAACATGACAATGCTTGAAAAATATAACAAATAGATCAACAATGTGATATAAACCAAATATAGCACTTTAAATTAGTGAAAATGCCTTTTTTTACAAAAAGAAATGAGAATTATTTATTGACGCCATTATGCGATACCCCAGGCCGACACTTCCTCTACCCCAAGCCGACACTTCCTGTGTTGCAATGGGTGTGCTACACCTGAAATAAATATAAAGGAACGTAATACCACGGGTTACCTCCCTTGTGTGTTCTGAAGTATCCGAATTCCTCATATGAAATGAATATTAACATCATTTGGACTGGCAGTGGTTTAAGTTGATTGTTAAGTAGCAGAACACAGTGCATTACAAACAAACAACTTAACAAGATGAAATAAATAGATACATGTAATGAGACATTATATGGATAGTACATTAAGTGAAAACTCGTTTTGTACAACAGTTTATCAAGAAAAATACAAATCAATAAGACTAATACTGACATATACTTAGGTGGGTACTTTGGAATTTAAAATAGTATATATACTGAAAGGAAAAAGAAACGCATAATCAAAAAAATTGCACATACTTCACTGTTATATGTATACGCCTAATTCCACGTAATATTCCAGATATATATCAACATGTTTTGCACAAAAAGGGGCTACAACTAATTACAGAAAGGACAACTCTGTCATGTAGTAGACCTCTTAATCAAAGTATACTTTGTTATACAAAATTCATAAACGTTGAAGTTTCGCTTGAAAAACTCAAGCCATTTCAGTATTGTGTTTAATGTTAAGAGATTGCAAATTGTTTAGGCCTATGTTTGCTCACCTGCTTGAGCCAAATGCGCATTCTGTCGTTAATGGGTAACCATTGGTGTGTTCGGTGAAGTTTAAACCTTCTTTCCGACAGGACAGGCCCTGTACAATTCGATTAGCAGTAGCATATCAAACATACAATATATAGCGGAAATACCCATTATGCGTTTCTTTTTCCTTTCAGTATACAAGACCAACAACAAACGTGCAATCTACATAAATGCTTACGCGTGCAATAACAGTGTTGCACTATGAAACGATATCGCGATATGCGATACTTTAGCTCTTGAAAGAAGAGAGAAATGCTGTACATGTGATAGATGTTTACCTAAGAGTTACCACTACTCCCGTCATACAACTGCATGGCTACCCGTGTGTAACAATACGGCTAGAGAGAACGGTTGTATTTTTTCCGAAGTACAAATCGAGGGTTCAGTGCAAGACTATAGTATCTCCTTCTTTAGTCATATGTAGTTACAATAGTTTTGCGCTTACCCCTCGAAATATGCATTATGTGATTACAAATACATCAATTAACAACAGAGCAGGTGCTTGTGACAATGTCGTAAACGAACATCTCGTGTTGCCGATGGCATCGATGACTAGACATTGCTGTTTTTGTCTTTACAAGATATTATTATGGCTTTAAATGTCACTAAGCATCGATTATAAGTTCAATAATTGTTAACAATTCATGATATCGGATTCTTCTCATATTTTGTAAGAGAACAGTTTGAAAACGACAATGCAAGAGAAGCAGTCACGGCAGCTACTGCGCAAAATGCAGTCGTAAGAGTAATGCACATTGCTTATTAATGACTTTAAAGAAACTAACCCGTCAAATAACGGCAAAACCGTTTATCAAAACTCTATCCAGGTGTCAGGTGAGGTCATATTGTAATGCATATGTACCGATTAAACGTATAGGTTTATTCGTTGTTTTTAAAATACTCGTGATTGAATATGCGTCAAATGAATTATGAGTTGGTAACTCTTTATCTGAAGCTGCATTTTTGGGGTTTGGTCTTTCTGTCTTAAGCCGTTTATATGGTGTCTTTTAAAGTTTGGATTCTCAAAATATGTAAGTTATAGATATATACCTCGTCATCAATAGGTTTAGAAACGGTGTATATATTTTGTAAAATTCGGCTGTTGTTGGCAGGATAGCTACTTTAATGTATCGATTATGATCTTTACAAATAACCAGTGTTTATTGTTTATTTCTGGCGCTAAAATGGCATGCATTTTCTTCTTTTAGCCACCATTTCCGGTCTTTAAGAAAACTCCCACGTCACATATATTCATCGTATATCTGTTATGTAACATAAATAGGGAACAAGCAAGGTTTTACGCAAGCGTAAAATAGCTGCCGAGAGACAAGAAGTTAACATAATAATACATCAAGTCACGGGTGTTAAAACAATATTGAAAAAAATAAATGTTGTCACGGAGACATAAACACGCCACGACCTTTTTTTCTTACATTCTTCCCGATTTTTACCATCAGTTCTTCCTACCAAGCATTTTAAATCAATGTGGGAGACCTCGCTTGTTTCTGTTCAAATACCCTGACATGCCTTACATATTGATTACAATTACCTTGTAACATCAGCACAGAAATACAATTGTTCACATGTAAGGGATACGTTAGAGTGTGCATTACAACACATATAAACTCTTCACAGTTACCATGTGTAATTATAAGATTGCGTTATCAAAGTGGAAAATGTAAAGGAAATGTTGCTACCTTACCATCCGCAATGAAACCAATGAAAATTTAAAAAAAAGAAAGGGGAAATCAGCAGGCTGAACCCTAACTTCCTGGGCGCCTCGACCAACTGCACTTTTGAGGCTTGTGAATGTTCCGTCGCTAATTTACATATAATAGTAATAATTCAGCTGATTACAGGCTACCAATCAAGTTGCAAAGCATGCTTATTGCCACTTACATGAGTCACAGTCTGTTAACCATAGACAGATATAAAAGCAATATAAGAGTCAGCTGCCTTCGGCAGCTGAATAAATCACGACTATGACCGGATTACTGCACACGAACATTTATGGAAGTTTCGTTTCTGGCAGGACGCAGGTGTGTTAATGCTGTGAGGGTATGGTACGTCTTTCAACGTAAGTTTATTTTAGATCAGCAAATTTAACCTTTTCTAAATAACAAATCTTCAGAGATATCACATATGTTACCAACCGAAGATATTTTGCCTTCGGATGTGTTGCCGTTTGAATATGTAGTATTCTGGTGCGTGGCCTGTAACTGGGTTATGGTACCGATGCGCTGTAAAAATGGCATTATGAATCTTTTTAAACTAGCTATTGTTTTATTATTATTATTCTTATATAAGTTGATTTTTGTTAAGAAAGAAACACATGAAAGAATATGTGTATTTGTAAATTATTTAAACGGTAAGAGATCTTGGTCCGTATTTATAAAGCTTTTTAGCAATATCTTAAGTCAAAAGTCATCATTTATTAAAACGCCCTTTTCTACCGTTTTAAGACAGCTTCTTTATATTAGTGATAATAAAACCCACAGCTAAAACATTATTTTAAAATAGCTGCTCTGTAGTGTTGCTGGGAGGTTAATAAGGATATTTGAAAATATGAAAAAATATGAAATGTTGACAAGTAATATTTTCTACTTAAGTTGCTTTATGAATACGGGCCGTTGCGGCTATAAGCTGACACACTGAACATACTGCAAAACTAGAACATGGATTAAAACTTAAAATGTTTCATTTAATCAATATTATGTAGAATGCATTTATTTCATTTCAGTTGCCAAATGTAATCACAGTAATGAAAAAATCCCGTCAGTAAAACATGTAGTTATATCCTTTATTCCTGGCCCAGTCCGTCTCGTTTCAGTCCGTATTTCACAGGTGACCAAATTAACACGTAGCATTCCGCAACAAATAAAAGTTTATTTAAGAAAAGTAAACGCGACCATTTGGAAACAGCAATTCGTCTATAGGCGAGCAGGTGTCTGCTCCTCATGGTTCAGGAAATCGGACTGCAACAGCTATTGAAAACGAAAACATATGCTCGAAACATGTAAACGACCGCAGGCTGTTCCGTGTAATTCTCATGACTCACTGGTTCTTACAGTTGTAGTGCTTGTACAGGATCGGTATTTCAGCATTTCTTTTTCAAACAAATCATATCCTTCAGCATTTACCAGAACATTCAAATTATCCAATGTGTTGCATATGACAAAGATGTTTTAGTTTTGATCATCTTCGACGCTTGATTGTAAATACAAACGTAGGCCTACTGACCGTTTGTGTAGAAACAAATTTGAAACCCGTAGCACGTGACCGTAATTTTAATATTTTTATATTAAAGTATTTCTGACCATCCGCATTTAGTTCGTCGATGATGAAGTTTCCCTCTTTGTTAATTTATAAATTCATTGTCTTTTTGCCTTTCTGTATATCTTGGATAGCCTGTCTCAGCCAATCAGATACCAGAATTTCGGCAAAAGTCAAACTTGTTAGGAGAGCTGTTCTAGACATTTGTCTTGAAAACAAGCAAGCGTCGCCGATGATCTAGAATAATATGTTTTCTGTAGCATGCAACATTCAATATAAGAATCTCCACAAACGTGACAACATATAATGTACAACATACCGAAAAGGTTTATGCATTTCCGTTAGAACAATTGTAGTCTAGGTCATCTGCAACGCTGCTTGTTTTCAATACAATACAAAGTATTGTAAAAAGTGTCCATGTATATACTGAACAACTTTTGGCTTAAACATGAAACCCAAACAATAGCTAAATTGTTCTAGTCCTGATCATCTTCGACGCTTGATTGTTGTTCAGTATTTACATGAACACTTTTTACAATACTTATATAAATTATATATCATTTAAACTGAACTTTATAGCGGTAAATAAGCTACATAAGTTTTTTTAATCGGTTGAAAAATAAATATGTTACAGCCAAACACTTTCTGATAGTATTTTTCCCCATGTAAATACATTGTTGACAGAAGAGCAGAGCATTAAGAAATCTCAAATCGCATCAGTTAGCTTTAATATTGTGCGATAAGACTTAGTAGATTAATTTAATGATATCCAACATATTAAAACCATACTTGGGTAAAAACTCTAAAAAATGAAGCAAAATGTTCATGGCGCAACATTTTGCATCGAAAAACATATCAAAAACGTTCGCATGTAATATGTTTAGTTCCCAACCGATTTTTCAAAACGTAAGTATTTTTTATTTATTTACCATTGAAAATGCATTTTTCATTGATATAAACCTTATACAAGCTTATATATCTGTTGGTTAAACTGTATATGAAAATTCAAAAAGAAAAAGAAAAAGACAACAGTATTATAGAAACTGGGGGTATAAGCACAATTTCCTCCCTCGCGACAAATAATCAACCATTATTAGTTGTCTCCTGTTGCCTTTTGCAAACATTAAAAAATGACGATGACATGCTTGCTGCCAGACCCCACACAACTACACAAAACTGCTTGATTACCCTTCGCTTAGGAAGAACTTTACCAAAACCCCCAGTTTCTATTAATTTTGCAAATAACTAAAACATTTGCGACTCATTAAACAAAGTCTTCATCATATTTTACAATGTATCTTGTCCGTTATCTAGTATATATCGTTTATCATCATAAGCTGATAAACATTTTTTATTTATTGCATAGCTGCTTATGTTATGCTTTTGTGATCTAATGACTTTCATCTCATGGTGAGCTTCTGTTGCCGTAAACAAAATCTTTTTGTAATCATCATGTGCTATCTGTTTTTTCACAACACATTTTTTTCACACCCTTACATTTCTTTGTACTAACCTCATTGTCTAACATATACGAATATAGTTTACTTCGTAGTCCGACAAATTCAACAATGGGTATTCCACAAGTTTCATCTTTCATCTTGCCAATAACCTTTTTATTATCATTAAAATGAAACTGACTTTTCGGATCATAATCACAATTATCAAAAAGTTCTTTATCCTTGTAAAAGTCTGCATACACATCTTTTTTTTTCTTCATAACACCAGGAATCGGTTTCAGTAAATAATAATTTAGCTTTTTTATCATATTTGTTTTTAATGTAGTTGTAATGAAAATCATACATGAGGTATTTTGATAAGTCAAGAATACACATACCGACATAGATAGGACGATTCAAAACCAGTCTTTCTTTTATTCTGTTTGGCAAATATATTTTCATTAAACATTTTACAAGAAATAAATGAAGGTCTTGCTGCATATTTCAGAAGAACTTCCTCGTCATGCGTCAGCTTAACATTAACTCTCTTTCTCAAGTTTTCCATCGTCTTGCCAAAAACTGAATTATTCATCAGCTTGAAGAAATCTTTTTCGAAAGCATTTTTACCAGCTGTTCTCTTAGCAGTATTAAAGTCTCTGTATGTCTTTAACCACTGTGATTCGTCGAACTGTAGTATTCGGTGTACTTGTGTTACCTTTAATCCATGCTTTTTATACAATTCTAAGTTTCTAAAATGCACGACATACTTTTCTTTATTTTTCAACGTCGTAACAAGTTTGTTAACTTTACTAGATCCTAAATTAAACTTCTGTTTTAATTTTTTACAATAGTCTGACAACCACTCATCTTTTATATTTAAACTTTCTGGAGCGAGAGGATAATCATTATGCGAGTCGTGCAGTTTCTCAGAATACTCAATATCACACTCGACATTGTAATTTGATTTTCCTTTTTCAATCTTGTTAACCCACTTGAAGTTGCCAGTAGGTATAGGTTGACACATGGCCCACCCGTACAAGTTATTAGCATCAAGATATATTATGTACTTGCTTTCTTTTTTCTTGTCATAGTTTTTCATATATTTATTGTTAGCCTGTGAATATCTGTTTGCAATATAATTCGTACCACCTCTTAATCCTTTTTCCACAAACAAATATTGATCAATATCAGTGATTAAGTTAAGTTGAATACCAATCATCTTAAGGCATGCATCCCAAGCTAAATCAGGACTACTGAAGTAATGACAAGGATCTAATTTGTAATACTCAATGCACACTTTTCTAAAGTTTTCAAAAACATCTGTCAGTAACAGCACATCAGTCTTAAGGTACAGGTCATGATATTCTCCCATATTTTTAATCTTGAATGTTTTCAATATTTTTTTAGCGTGCTCATAATCTGCATCTGAAATATGCTCATCATTTAACTGAGAATAAAAGCTATCTTTGCCAGGTAACTTAGTATCCTTGAAACGTTTAAAACTGTTCATGTAATCATAAGGAACAACACCTTTTCGTTTTATTAATAACTTATCGCCAGAGTATTCCTGAGAGGTATACTGAAACGACGGAACGTTTTTTACTAAATTTTCTAATGACTGAGACATAAACTGAAAACTGTCAATAAACACCAAACGTTGTCCTAACATAAAAGCCATGTACTTTTCCATGTTATTTGGTATAACATTTATTTTATTTTCAAACTTTCCGATATGCTGCATTATAAAGTGAGGATCATAACCTCTCAAATTATGAAACACGACAGATATTTTTTCAGTTAGTTTGAAATTAATATTACATATATTGTGAGCGCTCCCCCTATACTTTCCAGTTATATGACAATGATCCCTGACTTTTCTGATGAAGTTTTTATATGCCACTGTATGACCCGCGTTACCTTTTCCAAGAGTTGTTACAAAACCGTGATCGCAAATATGACATGATTTAGATTTTTGGAATCTAGCTTCTTCTTCCTGTGACATTACTAGATCTTTTTTAAAATGCGTATTCATAGTTTTCTTGCACCACTTTTCTTCGTCTATCATTTTTTCTAAAAACTTGTAAACAGCATTTGGTCCTTTATACGTTACAACTGGTTTTGAATATTGATCATCATAACAACAAACAACCTTGTATCCGTAACTGCAATCAGTATGCTTTTGATATGCTTCTGTATGTGATTTTTAGGATTGTTTGATGCTGAAGAAATACTTTCAGTTACTGCTTCAAAATCAGCATATATGACAAAGGGAACCATCAGTTGCCTTTTATAGTTTATAAAAAAAAACTTTTTCATTCTTATTTGGCATCTCTACTGCTTGCTTGCCATTATATGAAAGACAAACAGGCTTATGTTTTTCTAAAACTCTTTCTGATGTAAAGCATTGCAGACATGTTTTACAAAACCATTTTCTTTCCTTGTGTGCTGTTTGATTATACATCAAACTGTTAAAATCGTTTATCCACACATAATGATTTTTTTCTCCTTCAGTGATTAAAAGCATATCGCAAGTTTCTTTTGTTGCTTTATTTTTTGATATGTGCAAAGGGTATACTTGATTATTTTCATAACCAAATATATTAAAACAAATGTTGTTTTGTTTTTCTATTTTTGGGATTTGTTGAATTGTAACAGGAAATGTTATTCCCTTGTAATCAAGATGACCAATATGCTTTTTATAATTTGATATTCTTCGGGGATTTTTTTCCAACAGGAAATTTATAAGCTAAATGACACCATCTAAAACATTCATTATCTTTTTCATTTTTTATATTTATTAAACCTTTTTTGTGGTGTTGCAGTTCTTTTGGTAATGCTAAATACTAGCTATCTCGCAAAGTCTTGTACTTTACTCGATTTATGTAGTGCTCTTCAACTAATGCGACTAACCAACCACTTCCGTCAGAAATCCAACAATTTCAGTTTTGTTTATGATTAATTCTGCTTTGGAAGTAAAATAAGCTATTTTATAAGTGGTTGTTTCATTACCTTTTGCATCATGTGTTGATTTTTCCAAAAACTTTCATATATTGCTTTGGTGATTTTTCTTTTTCCACGACTTTACTATATTCTTCTGATGATTTTTCAATTTCCAAAATATCTTTTTTTGTTTCCAGAACTTTATTATATTCTTCTGGTAGTACTTTTACATCTTTTATAAGTCCTTTAGCTGCTGCCTCAATATTTGTTTTTCAATTTTGTTATATTCTTCAGATGGTTTTATATAATATTCAACCAATCCCTTTATAAGACCAAATTTTTCTGGTAATTTTACAATTTCCGAATTTTTTCAGTCATTATATAATATTACATGAGATTATTTTTTTAAGCCTATATATTTAATTTATTTAATTATATTTTCAACATGAATGATGCTAAAGTTTCACCACCATCTATTTTTTTTAAAAAAAACGGAATGGTATCATCATTAGTATCAGCGTCATTATTTTCTAATACTTCAAGAATATCTATTTCTCCATCTAGAAGAATGTCCAAGTATTTCCAAAAGTATTCTTTTTCAAGAGTCCTGTCATCTACCATCTTGTTGATTTTTACATGATATTTACAGTATCTCTCGAAAAAAAATTACGTGCTCGCAATAGTTTATAAAGTCGTTTTTATCAAGAAGCTTTTTATTAATCATCTATTTCATGCTTTTAATAAACATTTCAAAGTCTTCATAGCATCCGATATCAGTATTAATTATATGAGTTTTTTTTATTTTGCTGATTAATTAATCCTTAAAATACTCAACATCCTTGGCTACTGCATCTGCTCGTGTTTCACTAAAAATCCTGATTTGTTTTATCGCCAGATATGTAAGAAGCTTTATAGCAGTATTAGCTTCATGCTCAGTCTTTACCACCCAATCTTTTTTAAAAGCTGCAATATCTTCTTCTAATCGCTTCATATGACTTTCTTCAAACTCTTTGATCTCCTCGTCTGCTTTAGTTAAAAGAGTCTGTTTATAGACAGCTACTTTTTCATCAACTATTTTTGTCTCATCAAAGTGTTTCCTTTCTTCTTCTGCATAACTTTCCATATAATATGGATTACATTATTTTAAATATATAATTTTATAGTATAATATAATGAATTGCAAATATTGTGAAAGAGTTTTAGATATTATTGATCCTCCTGAGGTGTGCATAGATTGCATCTTATTTTACATGACTAACAAAAAGAAGCTTTGTAAAAATTGTACCAGAGCCAAGCTGTGTTACAAGTGTACTTACGCATGTATAAATTGTAACGATACTTGTGAAGTTTTCGATAACGAGCGTGTTTTCCTTAATTGTGGCACTCACAATGGCTACAATCTTATTGCAGGTTACAATTACAGCCGAAAGAAAACTATTTACCATAGAAAGTACCATTTGGATAAATACTTGGTAGAATATGATTTGTCTTCTAAAAATAGACAAAGATTTGAAGATTTGTTTTACAAAATTGTAAAGATTTTAGATCAAATAGAAGGTCGAAAAAGATCAATCAAATTTGAATACATTTTTCAGAAAATATTTAAAATATTAAAAATAGAAAAAGAAACAAAACCGATTAAAACAAAATCAACCAGAGAAAAGTACGATAGGATATGGAAACAAGTCAAAAAAGAATTACGGGGGAGACTGGATGACATGACCGTTTGCTCCCGCGGGGCATCTCTACTAGCTTAATTTCCATTAAGCTTGAACCTTTTCATATACATTTCCAGAGGTTCTGTGAAGTTGTCATTCTTTTGAATCTCTAATATTTTATTAAAGACAATCCTAATTATTTCCTCAAAATTTTCTAGTCCTGTGGTTGTTTGAACATATGATAGAAGTTGTTTGAAACTCCTATGATGTGTTTTTAACAAAGTCTTTCTTTCTGCTATTCTGGTTTTACTTGCTAAAACAGCAACTACTGGAGGAACTGCACCGACTGCAGCCACGAAAACAGGAATTGCTGGAACCAATGCTAATACGGTAGTACAACCAATTATCCCACTAACAATTTGTAGGGTTGTGTTTATGATACCACACAATTTATAACTGCGGCTGTATGCAGCTACAAGTCGCGTCAAATGATCAATTAATTCTTCTTTGTTAGTAATTTGTGTCATGTATAATTACAGTTAGACAATAATTTAATTAAAATATTTAGAAAATAGTTGCTCATGTTCTTTGGGTGATATTTTCCCTATTTTTAATAATTCATCGATTATGCTAATACCTTTATTTATTATCTGTGGACTATTATTTCCTGATTCAATACTTCCGCATACTAACTCTAGATCATTCATCAAATCATCAGGACTATTGTAATATTCAACATCGGCTCAACCTCCCAAAATCTTCTTGAACTTTGAAGAACCTTTATGAATTGGTAAACCAGATAATTCTGTTAGTTCCTTAAAAGCATTCTGTGACAGCTTTGAATAAGTGTTTTTTATTATTGTAACGCTTTGTTATCAAGTCTATAAAATCATCATCTACTTTTAGGTCTAGCATGATTGCTTCTCCTTGTTTGGCAATAAGTTTGTGATGACCAACAAGCTTAGGTAAATCAATTTGTAACATTCCATAACGGCCATCTTTGTCGACTTTGTAAGAATTTCTTTTTTGTTGCATCCCTTCGCCTGAAACGGTTTTTCTAGGCACAATGAGCTCGCTTAATGAAATTAGATCAGTAACCCTTTTTCTATAATCTACCAAAGCTTCTGACTCGTCTATTAGAGCTTGCCTATCTAGCTTATATGCTGCTTTTTTTATTACATCTGTTTCTTTTTTTTATCTGCTTGGATAGGGTACCCCTGTCGCGTCCAATTGCATCGATTCTATTAGAAACATGTGTAAGCAATGGTTCAGAATCATACCTACCAGTGGTTATTCGTTAGGCTAATTCTCTCGGCAAAGGATAGTTATGTGTTTTTAACACGGCTTCATCCATACCAACATCAAAATTACCATCGAATTTAGTCATATGAGGTTCTTCATCAAATAACTGTGGTAATCCCTGATATATTTGTTTTTCTTGCGCTTTTTCGCCTATTGCTGCCGGAAGAGCGGCTAATTGCTGACTTATTTCTGGAAGAGAAGCTAACTGCTCGGTTAGCTGTTCTGACTGACTTTTTATTTCGCTAGTTACAGGTTTAAATATTTCTTTGTACAAATCACGACTAGCTCCTTTTTCTAGTCTTTTTCGTATAACTTTATTCTCGTATTCTTTGACAAGTTCACTCACTTTTCGCGATTTATCTGCTAATTCTTTCCATTTTAACAAAGACATGTAATAATATAAGTCAGATTAAAATAAGATAAATTAAAATAAGTTAAGACGAGTATTATCCAAGCATTAGTATAATGCAAATTCCAAACTATGATATGAAAACAGAAAACGGTAATTTTAAACAGCTATGGAACTTTATGCCAGACTGTTGTTTTAGAATGTTAATTTGCGGTAATTCAGGTTCTGGCAAGACAAACACGTTAGTTCACATGTTGCTGAAACCTTTAGTTTATTACGACAAGATTTACTTGGTTGCTAAAAACATGGAGCACTCTAAGTATCAGGTCTTGTCACAAAAACTTGAAAAGATAGCAAAAAAGAATAAAATTTCGGTTGAAGACATATTAGAATGTTCAAATTATCAAGTTATCCCTGTGGTTACTTTAGATTCAGATACTCAAAAGATAGTCATTTTTGACGATTATGTTTGCGAACGCAATCAAAACGATATTATTAATTATTTTATCCAGGGAAGACACAAAAATTGTTGTGTAATTTATTTATCTCAATCTTATTACAAAACTCCCAAAGACATTCGTTTGAACTGTTCTCATTACATCTTCTTTGCGACTCCGGTTAATTGCGAGCTGGGTATGCTTTCCAAAGAACAAGATGTCAGCAAAGAGCAGTACAGAAAAGCGACTGACAAGCAGTATGACTTTTTGTATCTGGATCGCCCGAGGAAGTTAGTCAGGAGAAACTTCACTGGTGATATTTAATGTAATATATATTATATAATGGGGCTTTTTAACGATCTCGGCGAGGAAGTTACTACTGACAGTGTTAATATTACAAACTTTGGTATTGTGCTGTCTGAGTATGTAAAACAAAAACACTTGGTTAATTAGCTTCACAAGGGTAGAAACCAGGAAAATGTTTTGAGAAGCGATCTTAACATGAATAAAAATAAAATCACCAATGTAGGCAATCCGACAAAAGCAGATGATGCAGTAACAAGGCAATATGCTCAAAGAAGAATAGCAAAGATCATACGTGATAACAATATTGATAAAATTCCAGACATGATAAAAAATTTGACAACAGGTGTTGATGATAAACTAAGTCAAATACAAACAAAGTTACAAGCAAACCGTGAGAAAATGATTGAAATTCAAAACGGATTGAAAGATGAAATAAAACTTCTGAGTGATGCTTTGAAAGAGTTAGAAAAGAAAAAAGATGTATTGGAAGAGAGTGAAAACTTCAAGAAATTAAGTGAACAAATAAGAATCGGTCTTCAAAATATTAATACACGGATCGGAGAAGTCAATAAACTAATGGTTGATAACAATGAACTAGAAACTGCTATTGCTGATGCTTCAAAACAAATGAGAACTGCTTTTACTACCGAAATAACTCAAATTAAAATATTAAATGAGCAGATAAACACCAACGTTGCTGATATCAACAAAGAATTTGAAGACATCAAAAAGAAAATGGTTGACGGTAAGTTGCTGGAGACTGCTTTGAGCAAACTGGTCGACACTGATAAACTTGAGACTGCACTGAGCAAACTGGTTAACACCGATAAACTTGAGACTGCTATTGATGACGCTTCAAAGCAATTGAAAGCTGCTCAGGAAAAAAAACCCACAGCTTTTGATGGTGAGATAGCTTCATTAAAACAGTTTAATCAAAAGTCTGGTAGCCGGCACACAGCTATTCTTGGTATAATTGATGAGTTGAAAGTAAAAGTAGACTATTTAAGTCGGATTCTAATTCTTGAATACACAATAGATGATGGAATAAGTATTATTCAAGATGACACCGATCACGCATTATATCCGACGTAAAAACCACTTGAAAGAACCAAACGTGATGGTTTTCTCGAGGCGTTTACTCTGTAAACTGGAGAATATGCTACAGAATATCCCGGTGGTGGTAAACGTCCCGGCGGCGTAATAATTGTAAAACCCGGACGTTATATAGTTGAAGCAGACCTTACATACACAGTTTCAAATGCAGACATTGATATAGAATATTTCAATTTGTTTAATCTAAGTGCCAGTGAGTCAATTTCTCGGCCAAAAATAGAAAATGGTAAACGAATACTAAAAGAAACACTTGAAACATATCTTCCAAAATCTCATTTTTGGACCATCTTCTCACGCATAAAATCTCGCACTACGCAAGTTTTCAATTTTGAAAAATCAAGCTTCAAACTGTACTACAAAGGTGATTAATTTTATCCGTCCTATATTAAATGGAACAAAAAATTGTATTATCATCAGAAAAAGCTTCAATAATTAATAGTTCGAATACACCGAGTAATTTTACAACTGTATTTGACAGACCATTAATATTAGGTAAGAACAAACAGTATGGTATTGGACTTGATAAGATTAATTCTATGACTTACTCGTGGTATAATATTAGTGAAGATTTTAATAACAAGGTGATAAGTTATCACAATGGAACAGATTAGAAAAGTATTATTTTTACAAATGGAAATTACAGTTATGCTGATATCAATAATTACATAAAAGAAACATTGACTGTAAACGGTGATTTAACTGATGACTCACCAATCCCGATAAGAATTGAGTTTGATTTATCAAGTTTCAAATGTTGCGTTACCATCCATAATAATTTTGCTTGATTTGAGAGACTCAAACTTTCACATCTTGATCGGGTTTGACAAAGATGCAGTTATCAGAGAAACTAAATTTGGAACTGTGACACCAAACATAACAAATTCTATTGATACATTGTATATCCACTGTGATTTGATAAGTAATTCTATTGTTGACGGATCATACGGGGATGTCATTTATGAAATAAGTACAGCTGATCTTACGAGATCATATCCTTTCAAAGATGAACCGATAAGAGTCTGTGAGGTAAACAAAACGATCATTAACAGTATTAATATTTACATAACCGATTTCTCTGGTAAAATTATTAATCTTAATGGTGTCCACACATCATTTCGATTTGTTTTGAAGGAATTAATGTAACATAAGTTATATGGCACGTTTAAAAAAAGTTTATGACACTAGTACGGGAACATATACTCAAGTTGACCGATTAACCGGAGCTGGCATATTTGACATTTTTTTCAAAAGTTGGCTCAAAGATATTTAGTGAGTCTGTTAAAACAGCAGGTAAGAAAGCATTAGAAACTGCTGGAAAACAAATCATAGAGGACGGTTCTAAAAAACTTGGAGATGAAGTAGGAAAAATGGCTGCTGATAAATTAGTTTCAGTTATTAAGCCTAAACCAAAAGGTGAGATGATTTTAAAAGAACTTACAAAGGCTGATAACAAAAAAGAAGTTGTAGCTGAAACTGAAGAAGATGTAAATCGAAAATGAACAGATAACTATCCAGAAGAGGAATTCGAGCAAAGAATTATTGGATTAATTAATAAAAAATAATCTAATTACTAGTATTTATAGATGTTTCGAAGTAATCAATATAATACTAGATATGAACATGTGCCTATTCAGTTAGATACTCCTATAACACAACCAGGAAATAATACCAGACAAAAGAAAAGTGGTTATCAGTTTACAATAAATGATAGAAGTTCTTACTTTGATTGGTATAATGCATATTTTGAAATCAGTTTTCAAGTAAACAAACTTGCTGATGGAGCTGCGTTTGTAGCCGCTGATGAAATTGCTCTAATTAATGATGCGGCTTCACTGACTGATCAAATGCAAGTAAGGCAAAATGGAAAAAAAACAGTTTACGATGGAAATACCCTTCACAGATTTGTTAATGTCAAAAGCTTGCTTGAAATGTCTGGTGATTATGCAAAGACAACCGGAACAAACGAATACTTTTATTTAGATAATACGTCTGTGGCAGAATCTCGAGATAATCAAGCTGGTTATAACCCAGGTTTTGCGGTTCGCCATGCTTTAATCATAACTAATCGAAAAGTTGATTCTATAATTCCATTAAACAAATATTCTTTCTTTGAAGGTTTGGAAACAAACATGCTTCCTCCTAGTCAGATTCAAATCAACTTGCAACTAACAGATGATAATGTGCCAATATTCAAAGCTGGTGGTGATGATGGTAGAGTAGTTATTAATAAATTAGTTTTGCGATACCCGGAATGATATTTAACTCAGATGGTTTAAGTTATGTAATGGCAAATCATATGACATCAACAGAATGGTCCTACCTCCGTGAAATGATACAAGAAAGCGGAAGCAGCCAAGCGACCGCGACCGTATTTAGAATAGTGGGTGGTGTTAAAAATCGAAACACGTTTTTGTTTATCTGCAAAGGTCAGACAAGAGTTCTTCTCAAACACAAAATCCTCATCTTTTGGATACGTTTAAGGTAAATGCTGCTAATGCTAATTGTTATTTACAATCAGCTAGACTGGAAGTTGGAAATGGAGTTCATTATCCAGAAATCGAATATAGTTATGATAATATCGTAAGAATATTCAGAGATGTTATTAATTATTCTCACAAGCAAAATGATAAAAACACTGGAACGTTACTCAATGTGAGTAGTTTTAAAAATTATTTCGGAATGATACATTTTGATTTGAGTTATAAAGGTGATTAAGTCAGTATTGATCCAAAAGAACTAACTTTGAGATATAGGCTAAATATACCTCCTGCTGCTCCATATATAGTTGGTTCTCTATAAAGAAAATGTAGTTATTGATACTGTCGGAAATGAACTAGTCATTGTTTAATCTAACTTATAATATATATGATTTACGTAAATTATTCAGTAAATTTATCAGATGGCCAGAAACGAAGTCTGGCAAAAGCATATGAAAACAAAAGTGAATTAACGCTCAGGCTAAAAAATAACCAACTAACTGGAAACTTTCCTTTGCTGCTTACAGCTACCCAGATTAACAATATTAACAAGGCTAAATCTGGCGGGGAAAGGGATTAGACATAAATATATCAAAATCGCAAATGAGATCTCAGTCCAAGAATGGAGGCTTTTTAGGTGCATTAGCTGGTTTGTTGACTAAAACAATATTACCAACAGTTGCAAAATGTGTTCCAAAAGTATTAGCACCGCTAGCAACAGGAGCATTAAGTGGCTTAGCAAGTACTGGAATTGGTAAACTATTTGGAAATGGGATGGTAACTATTCCTAGTGGCAAAAAGCAAGCACTTCTCAGATCGAATAAATTAACACTTGCACAAAGAAACTAGATAATAAAGTCTAAAGGTTGTTGTCCTATTAAACTGACAAGGCAACAACAACAAGATTGAGGATTTCTTGGAATGCTTGCATCACTAGGAATTCCATTGATCGGATCTCTTATTAGTGGTTTAACCGGAAAAGGTTTGCAAGTAGGTAGAAAAGGAAAAAGACTGAGAGTTGATCGTGGAAAAGGTTTGCAAGTAGACTCACAAATTAGACCATACAGAAGTATCCCATACATAAAAAAAGTTAATTTTCAAAAACGAACCTATCTATAACTTAGATATAATAAAATGGGTTAAGCAGCTAGGCATACAGAAATTCAGGGGAGTGTTTAGCAAAAACAAATTACCAGCAAAACAAAATAAACAAGAATGTGGTATTATTAATCTTGATGATTATATCGGACCTGGCACACATTGGACTTGTTACTATGATAATTATTACTTCGATCCGTTTGGTTTAAGTTCACCAAAAGAAGTTTCGGCGTACATACCTAATATAAGATACAACACCATCCAATATCAAGATAAAACAAGTGTCCTGTGTGGATATTTCTGTTTGTACTTTGTCAAAAAGTTGCAAGAAGGAAATAGTGCGTACGATATTATTTACAAATTATAAAAACCACACAAACCAATAGAAAATGAAAACAAAGTTTAATCTAATCATATTATATATGAGTTACTGTATTAAAGAAAAGATGGTTACTGAAAATATTAATCCTCAGTATGTGTTAGCCAAAAATGGTAGAAAAATGTTAAGAGCAACTTGTGCATCTTGCGGTATTACTAAAACACAGTTTGTTAAAAACACAGAAGGCGGTAATATTGATATTCACAAAGTGTTACTTCCTTTATTACCCAAAAAAGGGCTAACAATTCCTGGTTATAAATATTGTGGTCCTGGTAATCCACTTGATAACGGAGAACCTTCAAATGAATTAGATGCTGTTTGTAAAGATCATGATTATTGTTATGATGAAAATCCTAGTAATAAATCAATGTGTGATAAAAATATGCTTGCTGGTTTGAAATCTAGTAAGTCTAAAACTATTGGAGAAAAGATTGCTAAGAATTTGTTAGTCAAGCCTGTAATTAGTGCAAAATATAAACTAGGACTTGGAGCATCAACAAACGAGAAAAGGCGTTGAAATGGACTGACAAGTTAGCAGATGAACTTCATAAGCCTATACGAAGAAAATTCACTCGACGTCGTGTGATTGTTAATGAAATTGATCAAATATGGTCTGCTGACTTGGTTGACATGCAATCGTTTTCAAAGTATAATAAAGGTACTAAATACTTGCTTACTGTTATTGATATATTTAGTAAATTTGCTTGGGTTATTCCAGTTTCAAATAAAACTGGTACGGAAATTACAAAAGCATTCCAACAAATAATCAGCACAGGAAGACAATGTAAATTGCTGTGGGTTGACCAGGGTGTGGAGTTTTATAACAAGACGTTTAAGCAATTCCTTGATGATAATAATATCAAAATGTATCACACTTTTAATTTCGGAAAAGCTGTAGTAATTGAACGATTTAACAGGACATTAAAAGAAAAGATGTGGAAATATTTTACAGCTAACAATACAAACACATATTTAGATGTGCTACAGATGATGGTTGATAAGTATAATAATACAAAACATCGGAGTATTAAAATGACGCCGATTGAGGCTAGCGATGAGAAAAATAAAGGAACGGTGTATTTCAACTTGTATGAAAAGATGAAAAGTAATCAAATTAAGCCAAAGTTTAAAATAGGTGATAATGTCAGAATCAGCAAATATAAAAGAACGTTTGAGAAAGGTTATACCCCGAATTGGACTGAAGAAATTATTATTGTTGATAAAATTCAAAACACAAATCCTGTGACATACAAAATAAAAGATTTAAACAACGAAAACATTGATGGAAGCTTTTATGAATTAGAAATGATAAAAGCAAAGCAAGAAATATTCAGGATTGAAAAAGTAATACGACGCGATTACAAAAAGAAAAAAGAATTGATTAAATGGAAGGGTTATAATGAGGATTTCAATAGTTGGGTTCCTTTTAAGAATATTGAAAATATTAAATAGTAAAGTGTAGAAAAAATTATATGCAAAGCGATGGTGAAGACTTTGCTTAATGAGTTGCAAATATTTTAGTTATTTACAAAATTAATAGAAAGTGAGGGTTTGGGTAAAGTTCTTCCTAAGCGAAGGGTAATCAAGCAGTTTTGTGTAGTTGTGTGGGGCCTGGCAGCAAGCATGTCATCACCATTTTTTGATGTTTGCAAAAGGCAACAGGAGACAACTAATAATGGTTGATTATTTGTCGCGAGGGAGGAAATTGTGCTTATACCCCCAGTTTCTATACTACTTGACAACAACAACAAAATGGCCAAAAACAAATCGGTTGTTTTACAATCATGCTGTTTTACAGTTGCATTGCATCATTTCATGATTTGTTATCTTTACAAATTGCGCAAACCTCCCTCGGTAATCGGTTCATGTAAACCTCATACCTTTGAGGAAAGGACCAAACATATTGGTACCCGGTACGCAGTGTAGTCTACTGGTCCCCGAAATCACTATCATGATTGTATGGTTAATAATACACATGCATATTTAGTTTGTTTGTTTAAATGGTATTTTACGTCATTTGTGCACATGTTAAGCCACGTATGACGGTCGATTTGTTGTGATAGAGGCAGACCATCCCATTTTCCTGGGTTTTCCTGAACCAGTACTGTATCGACACTTTCTCACTTGCCTCTGTTGGACAATCAACAAAAGACAACGAAAACACACAAAACAAGAAGTCAATGACCTTGAAGCTCTACTGATAGGTTTTTGATAGCTAGATCAGCATTCATGCGAAGTTTCATGAAAATCCGTCAAGTAGTAAGTTTCAGAGGAGTAGTCGCTACAAGTTTTCATTATATAACTCTATGTAAACAAATATGGGTGCTGGCGGCCATGTTTAACGTCAAATCAAAATATTTTTTGACAAGGATCAACATCATGCCATACTGATCACTTTAGAAAAAGTCCCATATCAATATCACTTATAGTTTTCAAGAAGTAGTCGCTACAAACTTGTATTTTGAAAATCTATTTTTAGCCATGGCGGCCATCTTGAATTTCCGGCCGACCTGAAATTTTGCTAGGATCAATTAGACATCAAGAGCAACATTCGTGTTTCATGAAAATCCGTGAAGTAGTTACAGAGGAGTAGTCGCTACAAGTTTTTACTAAATAACTCTATGTAAACAAAGATGATGACTGACAGCCATGTTTAACATCGAGTCAAAACGATTTTCGACAAGGACCAACCCATGTCATGCTGATCATTTTAGAAAAAGTCCCATATCAATATCACTTATAGTTTTCAAGAAACAGTCGCTACAAACTTGTTTTTTGAAAATCTAGTTTTAGCCATGGCGGCCATCTTGAATTTCCGGCCGAACTGAAGTTTTGCTAGGATCAATAAGACATCAAGAGCAACATTCCTGTGAAGTTTCATGAAAATCCTTCAAGTAGTTTCAGAGGAGTAGTCTCTACAAGTTTTCATTATATAACGCTATGTAAACAAAGATAGCCGCTGGCGGCCATGTTTAACGTCGCATCAAAATAATTTTCGACAAGGATCAACATCATTCCATACTGATCATTTTAGAAAAAGTCCCATATCAATATCACTTATAGTTTTCAAGAAGTACTCGCTACAAACTTGTTTTTTGAAAAATTCTATTTTTAGCTGCGGCGGCCATTTGAATTCCGACCAACCTGAAATGTTGATAGGATCATTTAGACATCAAAAGCAACATTCCTGTGAAGTTTCATGGAAATCCGTCAAGTAGTTTCAGAGGAGTAGTCGCTACAAGTTTTTACTAAATAAGTCTATGTAAACTAAGATGGCCGCTGGCAGCCATGTTTAACGTCAAATCAAAACGATTTTTGACAAGGTCCAACATCACGTCATGCTGATCATTTTAGAAAAAGTCCCATATCAATATCACTTAGAGTTTTCAAGAAGTAGTCGCTACAAACTTGTTTTTAAAAATCTATTTTTAGATTTGGCGGCCATCTTGGATTTCACATCAATATGATTTTTTGCTAGGATCAGCTAGACTTCATGGGCAATATTTCTGTAAAGTTTCATGAAAATCCATTTAGAAATTCAGAGGATTAGTCGCTATAAAAATAGTTTACGGACGGACGGACAGACGGACGACGGACGCCGCACCACGGCATAAGCTCTGCTGATCCCTTCTTCGTCTAGGAAACGGTCACAATAAAGTTGTCGAACACAATTCATCATGTATAAGTATATTGTACTTGAACATTCAGAAGTTTATTTTAGTCTTAAACATATATGCAGTTGACGAGAAACCCGACATAATTAGTGAAAATCCAAGTATTCTTCCAACCGGAAGTCAGTGCAGGACTGTTGCTTCTAGATGGCTTGTTCAAGCCTCCACGACTGCATTTTCATTCCTTTCTTTCTTTTTTCCCCAATAAGCATCTATTTGTATAATACATTAAGGAACAAATGATACAACTGATGGGTTTTAAAAACATGAAGAAAAAAAAATGAATTTACAATAACTTATTCCCTTTAAATGTGTAAGAATTATTTTTTGTTAAAAACTGTACACAGTTAATGATAAAATGTTTTATTAAAATTAAGTAAACTTAGAGGTATAACTGTATGAATAAAAAGAAATATATAGAGGATATTTATTGTTTTGGAGTGCATAACATTTTATTTCATCAATAAGTGAGGAAACTTTATATTTCCTCGAATGCGAAGAATGAGTGAAACTAATGACGACCTCGATATGAAATGAAATTTGTTAGTCACGATAACATAATACATGCCCTTTTTAGTTCTAGCCTTATAATCAAGGTTATTACAGAACAAATATATGTTCGGCGAAGCCACCGGCTCTGTATGGTAGAATTGCTATTTTGAATTCACCATAACTTCTAAATTACTTAACCGATTTCAATAAACTACGACTCATTTCCTTAGTTAAGTTATGTAAAGTCAAATGACATGTCATACCAACTTTCTGACAAAAGTAGTTTTGAAAAAAGGCAAACGAATATTTGCACTGTAAATGACAACAATATTTATAATACTTGACAACTTACAAAAACACTGAGCATATTCTTAGTTAGACCATTTCCTAGCAAATGATATAAACTAAACAGGTATTTTCTTTAAAAAAAAGAAAGAAGAGGTGTTTTTCCGGCAGTTAAAAAGTAAAACAATATTTCACACGTATGAAACATCACTATTTCATTGATAACCGTGATGAAATAAAATTTATTTCCACACTGAATTATTTTATCAAATGTACTACCTAAATGTTTGTTTTTTGGTTGACTGCGTCTCAATCGTGAAAACTCGGGCAATCCCGTCATTCTTCTTGATCCCGCTGCGAAGCAGTGTACGATATGTTGCGAATGACTGCGTTCTGTGAATACATCACTTCCTGTTAGACTTTTGCATCTACTTTTGTTTTCAGTTCAGCTTCATTGTTGGTGACGACGTGTTTACTTGTGAGCACACGGAGGAAATATTCTGTCTTCATTTGCCCCAAGGAGAGCATTTCTATGGTACCTGTATATAGAACTGAAAATTGTAAGTTAGCAATTTAATATAAATAAGGCACTGCCTCATGGCGAGCGTCGGTTTAAGTAAATAAAATGGTTACACTGTGTAATATTCATAATGTTGATAGAGCATCATCAATAAAACTGACCAATCAGTGACCAGAAATAAGACCTACATAATTCATTCTGGTAGGTGATAAACTCGGTCTTTATCCTTGATGTTCAACCAAGTTTACTGTTAAAATTAAGGTATCTACAATGTGATTCTTTCAAAACCCTGCATATTTCATGCACATTCATGCAAACTGATTCAACATACATACATGGAGCGCTGTGGTCTAGTGGTAGAGCGTTGGACCCATGCTCCAAAAGTCGTGGGTTCGATTCCCGTCTTTGCCATATGCGTTGTGTCCCTGAGCAAGACACTTTATCTGCATTGCTTAGTACTGGTTCTACCCAGGAAGTCATCGAGAGTGATTCAAATAAGTTCATAGAGCTTTCGTTACAATCGATGTAAAATAAATACGTTTAAACTAACATACATATCTTTCAAAATCAAAATCTTGAAAATTATCATCTTTTTACTTGGTCAAAGATTTTTATTTTACTATAGAACCTAGGGATATAAACCGAGTAACGCAAATTTTATCACCTACCGAAAATAAGATAAAATCTCAACATCTCTGCAATGAAAAATTATGAATTACTCATACTGTAATACCTTATAACATAGGGATTTTCTAAGCCCAACTCAGTTGCTCCGTTCTAAGGGACACACAAAAAACGCAACCCACTACTATTCGCATACAAACTTTGCGATCATCACATAAAAAAACCTAATTCAACAAATCATTTAAGCATAACTATTCGAAATCGAAATGGGGATCTACACATTATACTCTATTACTTCCAAATCAAACTGTGGAGCGCTGTGGTCTAGTGGTAGAGCGTTGGACCCATGATCCAAAAGTCGTGAGTTCGGTTCCCGCCATTGCGTTGTGTCCCTGAGCAAGACACGTTATCTGCATTGCTTAGTACTGGTTCTACCCAGGAAGACATCGAGAGTGATTCAAATAAGTTCATAGTCTCACCTTTCATTACAATCGATGTAAAACAAATAAGTTTAAACTAAATCAAACCAAGCACTGCAGTGTGATTTCCATTGTAATGTTGGCAGGGCTTTTACCCCCACAAAAGTGTGAAGACTCCCGACCCTAGCCTGGTCATTTTGGTGGATAAAAAAAAGCACGAAAACTGCCTAATTTGTGAAAAAAGTATTGAATACATGCATTGTTTTTGTGGGAGCAGGATAATATGAAACATTTCAGATCAACTTTCTTCTATGAACATATCCAGAACAAAACAATATTGAACAAGTTAAGTGGTGGAAATGTTTTCCAAAATGAATAAAATAATAATCATGATAATAATAAATAAAAGAAATAAATTAATAATAATAATTGTGAAGCAAATCGGCCACAGTTGTGAAAAATATGACTTAAATAGTAAGTGTCAGGTGAACTTGAATAAGCATGATCAGTATAATTATGTATGCATACTTTGTTTTTATGAGACTTCTCAGGACCTATTTCCTAAATGTAAAAGCCTTCACTTAGCAGCAATGATCAGGTAGGAAGGAATAGGAATGAATTGTTTCATGTGATACTGAATGTTGCGCTGTAAACCTTCTCGCCTCTCACCGTTGCAGGTTCGAATCCTACTGGGAGCTCGACTTGTGAAGATGTGTCGATCCTTACGGATGGTAGGAGGTGTATAGTACTGGTTCTATAGTACTGGTTCTACCCAGGACAAGTGGGTGGTCTGCATCCACCACCCAAAAATCCAACGTCATATATAACCTTACATGTGTTGAAAATGACGTAAAACAACATACAAACAAACAAACAAACAAATAAATCATTGCTGATGTGTCATTTGAAATAATCAGTTCGTTCCAAAGTCAACACTCTCTACATCCCCTCTTGAAATTAAGATTGCGTCGAACGTCACTGACTGACGTAATCAGCTTTGAAAATTGTCATAATGCCTAATGGTGACGTACTATTACGTCTACAGTACAGTAGGTGCTTCACTTTGTCTACAAAGAACAAAAAAGGTTTACGTTTGTGCTTTCAAGTAAAAGAAAGGATATTTCACTTACCGCCTTTGGTTTCGCAAAAACAATTTAAGGATAAAAAGGTAGGCGAATAATTATTATTTCATAAAACTTTTGTTTCAGGTGAATTTTATTATTAATAAGTGTAATTGAGACTTAAATAGCGCAGTGGGTCGTTAAATACAATTTGAACAAAAAGCAATGACACAGTTCACACAATCTCAGACATTTATTACTATTAGGTAGGATGGTCAGCTCTTGGCCAGCTTTCTTAGTCCTTTTGTGATATTGTATTTTTAATGAAATTGGACTGCTTTCAAGTGCAAATCACCGCATGTAGATCAATATAAAAAATAGATCTAGTAAAACTAACTTACATATTGACGCAGTCACTTTTGTTTAAACAAAATCAAGCATTTAATCGTTGATTTTGTTGTTGCTGAACAGTGGCAAGCGTCGTTTTAAGTTAATAGACTGGAGCGATTAAATAATGTGTGCATTACTCATACTGTTATGCCTTACAGACAGTGTACATCAGTGGAGTTTTCTAAACTCAATGCAAAATCAAAACATCTGCTCGAGTGCTTCTACATCAAATTTGATTCATATTTTGGATTGTTTTTACATTTGTTGGTGTTTCTAAATGAATCATTTTAACTTATACTTTTACTGCAATCAAAGACTGGTTAAAGCTTTGCCCTTCACAAAGGACCTAGTACTGTGAGTGTAATGCCAGTGATGGTCCTTGATTGGAAAATAAAAGTTATTCTATTCTAGTCTATTTTAAGCCAGAGAACCAGGCTATTATATTCTATCTTTATTTTTTTAAATAATAATATTGACGCATTCACTTTTATTTAAGCATTCACTTTTATTTAAACGTAATCAAGCATTAAATCGTGGATTTTGTTGTTTTTGAACAAATTAGATTCTAAAAAATAAATATGTTAAATTGAATGGACTGGGCCAGCGAAAACACTGAATAGAATAGAAGAGAATCGAAAACAAACTTAATTTACATTTATGTTATATTCAATGCACAAGACCTGTCTTCGTTCGGTGAAATTAGCTGTATAACGTCGCTTCGCTCGATGTAATCTCAGTGTAATTAGCTTTATTTTCCTTCGAATAAAACCTCGCTCCGCTCGGCATTCATGTGAGGTTATAACGACGTGCTAGAAATACGATTCACCTGTACGGTGCACCGTTTTACTTGCACGATGCAACTTTACGGGCAGGTAACTCTAGCGGTTTGACGAAGATTTTTATTGCCTTAGTATGGCAATTTCAGAAAATCAACAACGCGTTAACCGTAAGGCGAGCTTACGCTCGCGAATAAACGGTTTGTCTAGTTTTGCCACGGTTTTATATTGAAGCAATACATATGTAAAGCAGACGAATTGAAATATAAGAAAACAGACACACTGACGCCGCATCTTCCAAGCGTAGACCCGCACTTGGAAGTGGTGAAAAAACTTCCTGGAGGAATCTGATTATTTCCCTCAAAATTAAAGCAGCTCCTTTTGGCGTGAAGAGAAGCACTAAATCGCGGGATTAGATAATGAAGTTATAAAGAAAACGGTGTTAGATCGTAACAACCGGGTTATACGATAATTGGAATGCGCTCACTGTCGTCAATGGCCATAGGCTGCAATCGTCTATGAGGTTTACCACCACCAATTACATGTAAACCTCCGAGGTGTAGAAACCTCCGAGGTGTAGTCGAATGTAGTTCCTATAATAAAAAGTAATCCCTCCTTTTTCGATGGAAACGGGCATTATAAGTAGGGGAAAACTGCCCATTTGTATTCGATTTTGTGGTTATATGTATAAGAAGCGTATTAATAGGTTTTACTGGATCACTGATGAACATTTTCGAAATTTCGACTCTATGCTTACACTTTGTGAGCAATGAAAACAGTCGATCAATAAAAACAGCTGTACCCTTGACCTGTTTAGTAAACAAACAAGAACTTTCTTACATGTCTTGTGACCCCACGTTTTCTGGTGATTTTTCAAGTGGAAAAATAGTTTTCTATATGAACATTACACTGCTGCATTATCCATACTTGAGTTGTATTTGCAGCAAATCATTAATATGTGACACTTTAACATTGGTGTCTATGGGGAAAATAATTAGTGGTATAATACCTATAAGAGATACGTGCAATAATTAGGACTCGTTCAGATTTGTACATAGTGACACTTTTCCGATAACAATTGGTAAAATAAGCTCAGAAATAAGTTTTCCATAGTTTTTTCCATAGGTTTTGTGCGTTTTAGTCCAATTTTGTTTATAAAAGCCGTAATTTTGTGTTTCGGTTTTTTTTCTCGTGTTTAAAATGACGTGTTGGTGAAGTGTTTGCAATTGAACTATGTTTTTTTGGTATCAATAAAATAATGTTTACAGAAGAGAAAACAGGCTTGTTGTTATAAAATAATGCTTACAGAAGAGCAATAATACTGAAGAATAAAAATAATTGACAATATTGATAAAATACTCTATTTCAAATATCCCCTGCATCTTGTCGCTACTTTAATTAGAAAATAAAAATATATATTTATCATAAATATGTATACGTTTTGCCTAAAATAATTTCTTAATTTCGAACTATATTCTCCTTTAAGCGGAATACAATGTCTTAAATAAACATATTTCAGTTAAACGAAATCCTGTTCAAAGGGAACACACGGATATGGTTTGTTTCTAATTTTACACTGCTCGTTTCTGTTTCTCTTATCTTTTCGATAGTCAACACTATGGTGGCATATTTCTTCCACTAGATACCTAGATAATTATCACGATTATTTCGAGATAGTAGCATGAATTTTTCAAGATACTAATGAATTTTCACGAAAATCGTATACACTTTGTCAGATAAAACCATCTAAATGTCATTAACTTATGATGTTAAATGCCACGATGATACCTACTTCTGCCACTATGATAGTTTCTTATCCCGAATAGTTCGATACCCGTATCCAGTTGGGGGTAAAAGCCGTACCATACAGTCCGTACTATAACTAAAACTATCGAAATGCTCTGTGCTCTGGCATGGAAAGTATAATGGTTAATAATGTCTATGAAAGTTGATCAATGATATGTATAATATTGTTTATATAATTTATGATAAAACAGTTGTAATTATATTTAAATCTAAAAATAAACATGTTATGTTATAATATATATAAACAATGTTTCTATGGTGTAACTATTACAAAACATTTCCCTTACCGTGCCTTTCAGCAACGTACGTAATGTTCACCATTTATTATTCCACTTAATTTAATCATATAAAAAATAAGAATTATTTAATACTATTATCACAAGATTAAGCCAAAAGTAACAAGGCAATGCTTTCTACTGGGTTGAGCCTGAAGGTTAAAGTTATTTATAGCAAAAACTTTCAAAATGTATGTGTGACCTTGAACTTGAGGGTAGATATTTTTGTTGGTTGCGACAAATTATCTCATGGTGTAAACATATTTGTATAACATTATTATAATCCAATGATAGATTAAGAATATATATCCCGAACACCAAATTACAGCAATAACCTTCGACGTTTAAATGTGACCATGATGTTGACCTTGATACCTTGATGGTAAGCACATTGCCTTTATCACAACACATCTTCTCACTGAGGTGAACATACGTGTATAATATTATTGCAATCCATTGATAGACAAAGAATATATAACCCGGACACGATGTTGTAGCAATAACTTCATAGTATATGTGTCATGCACCTATCAATGTTTTGCCCCACCGGGGGTCGAGGGGAGTGGGGTGCATATACGGGACTTTAGACAGATGGTGATTCCCGACAGGCGGGATTTAGATCGGCCCCGCAAGACCGCCTCCCGGAAAATAGACTTGGCTGGATTTTGAGACCTGGTGCCGAAAATCACCCTCCACCAACTCCCACCCTGGGGAATTAGACAAAAAAAATTGCTGCAGGGGTGGGATTTAGACACCAAATTTTACAAATTGTCTAAATCCCCATTATCAGCCCCCCCCCCCCCCCCCCCCCCCGCTCGGGCAAAACATTGATAGGTGCATGACATTGACGCTGAAGGTAGGTAATTACCTGGCTCTTAGTCGCTACAAATCATCTCATAGTGGTGAACATTTTTCTATAATATTATCAAAATCCAATGATGAATAAAGAAGTTAGAGCCCGGACACGAAATTGTAAGTATACATGTGTGACCTTAACCTTGAACGAAGGGACCTGGTTCTTAGTCACGACACATCCATCGACTCATGTTGGTGTAATTTGTTTATAATATTATTGAACTCCAATAATAAATAAAGAAGTTATAGCGTGAACACGAAATGTTAAGCAATGCCCTTCAAAAACATGTGTGACCTTGACCTTGAAGGTAAGGACATGGCTTTTAGTCGCGACACATCGTCTTATAGTGGTGAACATTTGCATGTAATATTGTTAGAATCCAATGACAGATAAAGAAGTTATAGCCTGGACACGAAATGATAAGCAATAACCTTCAACAATCTTCAAAGTATATGTGTGACATTGACCTCGACGGTAGGGACCTTGTTCTTAGTCGCGACACATCGTCTTATGATGGTGAACATTTGTTTATACTATTATTGAAATACAATGATAAATAAAAAAGCTACAGCCCGGACTCGAAACTTTAAGCAATGACATTCAAAGTAATGTGTGACCTTAACCTTGAAGGTCGGCTCTTAGTCAGGACACATCGTCTCATGGTGGTGAACATTTGAGTATAATATTATTAGAATCCAATGACACCGGTAGGGGACTAATAATATTATTACATTAAAATATTACGCATATACAGAATTAAATATCCCTAAGCCTTTAATGGTATTCTTAAAAGTTGCAACTAAATATTTGTATGTCTGTCTGTCCATCCGTCCGTCCGTCCGTCTGTCCATCTATTTGGAAAGTTATAACTGTTGTGGAACTTATGATATTCTGTACACTATGCCAGTTACAGCTTTTTATTGTTTTATTTAATATTTTGTATATATTATATACTATATTTTATAATAATTGATATAAATTTGATTACGTTTATATTTTACACAGCGTATGAAAAGTATAGGCCCATAATTATATAAATGGTAATCTATACGGTACGGCTTTTACCCACGACCAGGTTATTTAAAACAGTCTATTTATAGATATCTAAACTGCCGCGAGACGTGAATTTTCGCGATAGCTATTCAGAATTATTAAGAAAACAAAAGATTAACTAGCTAGTAAGACGATAGTTATAGTTAACGAACGCGATAAGAATTATCTTAAACATTTGAAATTTTGTTTTCGTAATAATGTTGACTAAATATCATGAAAATTCACGTTACTGTAACGTGAATTTTCATGATAATTAGTCAACATTATTACCAGGGAGTCGTATCCAGCTTATAAAAGATACGTCCGCGAAAAAGAGTTATCATTGTTGTCAACTTGATGCCTATTAGGTTGTGCGTTTTCGTTTAATAACTGTCTCTTCTAATCTGGATAAGGGACAATTGTATAGATCCATTACATTAGAAAATTGGCAAATAGGAGTTATATCCAAAAACAGCAGTGGTAGAGCCGCAGTTCGTTTATTTTTGTCATGTATAGTGTTGTATGGTGGCATATTTCTGCCACGATCGAGATAGCTAGATAATTTATCGTGTATTTTTCGCGATAATGTTACTTTTTCTCTTTAATTTTAAGCAATTTTATCTAGCAAAAACTTGCTGCGATACTGCCCACTTCTGCCATCACGTTGTCACAATAGTTAACGCGATAAGAATTATCTTAAACATTTGAAATTTTGTTTTCGTAATAATGTTGACTAATTATCATGAAAATTCACGTTAGATAAGAATTATCTTAAACATTTGAAATTTTGTTTACGTAATAACAGGGAGTACGTTATCTTGAATTTATATATTTAAGAAATATACATGGCCTTTATAGTCTTCATATAATATTTAATAGGTTTGGTCAGTAATGGTTATCGCATAAGCTACTATCCTTTGTAAAAAGTTGTTGCTGCCTATTCTCCGGAATAAGATTTCAGTTTATTTTGAAGTTCTGAAGTCTTTACCTCCCTTGCTTTGAAATTAAAATTTCGGTCGTAAAATAATCCTGAATACGTGTTCCGATCGTGTCGGCGAGACCGAATGCAAATCAACAAGATCTGACTGGGTATAAATCTTAGACCGGGTCAATTCGGACACTGCGGTTTTAGAATAAATACCTTATAGATCATCAAAATTTGTAAAGGATTATTAGCTCAGTCGGGAGAGCGGCAGTCCCGTAAAATTATGGATTATAAAGCGAGCGGGATGGGTTCGAATCTGAGCAGAACCCAATTTTTTTTATTCTAATTATATTTTTTTATGCAAAAAAGTTTGTTTAATTAATGCCCAATGGTCTTAAAAGGGGTACATCAGAATTTTTCTAGAAACAGCTTAATTTATAAAATTGTTCCAGTTCACGATATAAAACACTATCAATCAAAATGTGAAGCTAGAACCATTTTGTTAATGTCTAAAGTTTCAGAACACCATATAGCTAGGGTGGACTCGCAAGTAATATGCTAATATTAATCCTGGTATGTCACCTAGGATAGCACGTATTACTGTGCAGAATGAATTTCTTTAAGAGATTTTTCTAAAAGATTTTATAGGCTCATTATGTTTTGGTCATGTAGAATAAAATATTAATATTTGTCAATTTTAAATCGGACACCTATAAAAGGCCTGATGTACCCCCTTTTAGACTTAAGTCGGAAAACAAATTGTGTGTGTGTGTGTGTGTGTGTGTGTGTGTGTGTGGAGAGTGGGGGGATTTTTTTAAAGATGTTTACGACTTTTATCTATGCGTCAATTTGGTAGAGGTAGAGGTAAACCTCATCTGTTTTGAAACAAACTAGTAGAACCACAGTCCTGCCGCGCGTTAGTGAGTAGCTGTCAAACATTATTCAATGTGCAAACGCGTAACAAGCGGGACTCGAACGTATGACTGTAGCATTGAGAGATATACATTACACAACAATTTTCAAACTACATGCAAAACAGATTGAATTATATTCTGTTAAGGCCAAAACACAACAAAGCAACACAAAAATGAGGGGATAAAAGTTGTTGTGTCGAGGGTAAAAAGGCGATTCGGTTGGGTGACAGGAAACAAAATACTTTTTGTGTAGGCCTAAGGTAGTAAACGAAATTTACCGTGACTTTGGTGATTATTGTCAACAAACGATTTGCCGACTTAAAAAAAAATCCACGTAAAAATTACAATTAGTGATATGAATCGTGAAATTCTCAGTAGCGTTCACATACATGGTTGAAAAATATAACAACGAAATAATTGTGTATGAACATCATGTTCACTCCGAGTTGTGAGATTAAATCACAACGGTATCCCGAGAACAGTGGTACTCCGAGTTGTGAGAATGAACTACAACGGTATCCCGAGACCAGAGGTATTCCGAGTTGTGAGAATAAATAACAACGGTATCCCGAGACCAGGGATACTCCGAGTTGTGAGATTAAAATCAAATGAGTACAAAGATTTATAAGTTATGTTTTGTATATGTGTAGTCTGTATGTCTCTACTACAAGTTGTATTTAAAACGTATGTTCTTTTAGTCGAAGGTCACACTTTTTGGAACACGGAAGCTTCAGGGAGAATTTGTCATTTTACAGTGACATTCCATGTTTAAATTTGTATATTATAAATCTTTGTGCAGCGGGTGATATGGCTGTCTTTCAGCTACACTCTGACTACTGACTACACTCGTGTTCATTTGATTTTAATCATACTTGCATAGTAGGTCGATATCAATGCAAGGTTGTTTCCTATTTTAATTCAGCTATGTTGGTCAAAGGGTCTATGAATTACTTCCCCTTGAATTGGCAAAATTAGCTGTCTTGACCATTTTGACGCTATATTCATTTCTAATGACTCAAACTTTGATAGGTGATGACTGGTGATGTTTTTTGATACACTTTAACACCTGTGAAGATGATGAAGCGTTTCGAAGATTAATTTTCATTATAACCAATCATTCCTTTTGTTCCCTTCTTTATTCCTGTATATACCTTACCTTATCATGTTTTAATCGCCTTAGTTCCAGATACATTAAACAATGCATTGATGTATAATTACATGCAATGATGTATTGTTATTAAGAAGAGTTGACACATTTTCAGTCCATCCATGTCATGCGTGATTGGAAAGAAACCTTCCATTACATGGATGCACAAATCATAGTTCACCATGCTCTCAGTACCTTCGGTTCTTTGATTTGATGATGCCGCTGTCTTCTCGTCTGCTCTGGTGATTCTATCTCCGGTATAGAAATAGCCGCATTTAGGATGGGTTTGTGTTTTTAGTTTGACTGCCGTCTTTACGCTATGTATATTTAGGTTTTTAACAATTTGCATGTGAATTTTCTCTAATGTTTTATAAAATCGTCATTTGCATCTCCAAATGCTTTATCTATAGGCAAAAATAGATATATGTATATGTTTTAAAGAATATGCAAAAAATCTACTTTCTTCTCTTTTGTTTTTTTACATATAAGCCACTTGCCATTTATTTGTAACATTATCTTCCGAATGGCACTCAAGCAAATGTGCCATGACGACATTTTCAACAACATATTTAACTAAAACCTGGCATTTAAGAGTTTCTTTAAAACTATTCTTTAGTTATTAAAATGCATTTCACAAAACCAGTTTTATTATCTTTAATAAGGTGGATACGAGTCTCGCAATGTTATTTCCCAGTGAGTTATGAATTATTGCAATAAAAGAGACCTTCTGATGGCAGCGATCTTAAATATTGTTAATTTTATGAGACATCGGAAGGCTGCTGAAGAAAACCCGGCCGTAGTGTTGTTATGCATGAAACGCGGTTCTTTGATGATGCCGCTGCCTTCTCGTCTGCTCTGGTGATTCTATATCCGGTATAGAAGAAGCAACTTTAGGATGGGTTTGTGTTTCTAATTTGACGGACATGGTTCTTTTGTTTTTAAACAGTTTACATGTGGATTTTCTATTTTTTTCCAATTGTATTTGATTTACTTATAAGCAAGAACTCAAATAATTTACATATATGTATTTTGTTTTCAAAAGAATATGCAAACAACTCTTACGAAAACACGATGATTTTTTTTATACATATATATACTTAGGCATTACATAATACCATTTATCATTTAAAGTTATCTTCCGAATGACACTAACTTTTCAGAAACATATTTCACCTGAAATTCGAATGTTTCTTTAAATCACTTTTTTAGTTACTAAAATGAGTTTCGTCAAACGTGCAAACCAGTTTCATAACGTCTTAGACGCTTAGTAAAATAAAAATTCCAGAATGTAAGAAAAACAAATAAGTTAAAAAACAGACGCATGGTCCATTTTTAAATTTTATTTGAATAACCCTTTAGTTGGTTCTTGCATACGTATTTTTATACATAATTATTACCTCTTATGAACAGGTTCCCGCAAAATGAACTTCAAATCAACCCTGGGCCAGTAATTTGGAACGAAATCCCAGAGCATATAAGATCTTGCACGTCAGTTAAATATTTTCCAAACAATTATATAAAGTGGACCACAAATAGTGTATAACTGAAATTGTTTTCGTTAAAACTATTATTGAATCACAATATAGATTTTATTTTGTGAACACTTTTGTTTCCATTGTCAATATCCTTGTGTTGCTATAAACTTGTATATATGTTTTACTCTTTGTAAAGAGGACCTCGGGGAAGATTAGTATAGTTTACTAACTGGACTACCCTAGCTCTTAAAATAAAGTCTTCAATTCAATTCAAATAACTTTAAATTGATTCAGTAGTGCTAATGCCATCGTTTTAATACTGATCTTCTTCCATCATCAACTAAAGGAAATATGGGATTGCGTTTGATCCAAAATGAACCTGTGTTGATGGCGTCTTTTTTAATGTTGATTATGTTGCTGTTTCTGTACACACTTTCATATCCAGCTACTTGTGTATGGTTCAAATATATTTTAAAAAGTCATCATTTTCAGAAACTCTAGCGATTTTCTGTAAAGAAAAGAGACAACCATATTAAAGAAAAGTGCAACCACGACTAAAGTTCGTCAGGAAAATTGGATACGTTTGACTGGTTTAGACATTTAACTTCCATTTTCCGTGACACAATGTTTTAGAATGGTGGTATTTAAGCTTCGTTACTTGACAAGGTTATTACGTTTCCTTAAATACTTCGATCCGAAATCACCCGAGTGAGAGTGAAGCGTTCAGGAACCACCTCCCCGTCCGACATGCACTGTAATTCGTATTTCATGTTCGTCTAAGGATGTAATGAAGATATCAGATATTTCAAAGAGACAACTATTAAAACCAGAACAGTTCGTTTCGGAAATATTCCCCTGAGTTTATAGTTAACCGTTGCCTGACACTAATCCTCGTTTTATGTTCGATAAATGACAATGTGAAGACCAGTTCTATTCGATATGACGTCCCAATGCAATTATAACTCGCGCTCATAATCTATAATCACTGTATTTGTGACGCTTTCTTTTGGTCTTGTTGGATGCTGATCGGCTCTTCAGGATCATTTAGAAGAATGGATTATTGATCAGCATGAGTGCGCAGGTGCAGGTGTACCGGAAGTAAATCACTATGGTATTCATGCCTGGTGTATCGAAAGGAGTTCCCAAATATATAATCCCTAACTTTTTTTGTGATAAAAGGCATTTTTGAGTATTTAAGGCCTGTTTTTCTGGCTGAAATGACTTTATTGACTTGTTTGTGATAGCTTAAAACCATTTGCATGGTTGTATGATGATTTTATTTATCAACTTGACAGTTTTGAAAGTGAAAGTAGAACACATTTAAGAGGTGCCGAATGAATGCAGTTTGTTCACGGTATCAACAAAGATCAGAATTTTATTTTCTTATATGCCACATGACCCCTACTATTCTCAGCAGTTTTCTAGAGAGGCAGGTCTCATGACTAAGAACATGTAAGTGAATCATAGTTTGAACTTCATTTTGAAAAATGGCTAACTAGAAAGCTTTGTCAATATTGCATTGGACTCAATGGGATTTCATTTACTTCCGGTACACCTGCAGAAGGCGTTCATGGAGTTTTGTGTATCATGAAACATGTCGAGAGATTGCACAAAACAAATTCTCACAACTTACATTGTATGCCTATCTCTCAACTTCAAACGAGAAGAATATACAGCTTCACCCTATTTAAATGTGTTGTTGGAAGGTAGCGTCTATGGCAAGCCAATTGTCCAATAATTACGTGAACCCAGGTACCCAGGTTTCACGGTCGAAAAACTAGGATTAACGATCGATAAACTAGGTTTTTCGAACGTAAAACCAGGTTTATAGAATACTACCTTATATTTTCGAGCGAAAACATAGGATAACGTGTTTACGTTCGATAAACTAGGTTTCTCGATTGAACTAAGAATTTCGGTCGTTATCCTAAGTTCACGAGCGTGAACCTATGTTTACGGGCGTGAACCTGGGTTCACGAGCATGCACCATAGTTTACGAACGTGAACCTATATTTACGACCGTGAACTTGGGTTTACGACCGTGAACATGGGTTTACGACCGTGAACATAGGTTGACGCTCGTGAACATAGGATAACGACCGAAAATCATAGATTTGTTCGAGAAACCTAGTTTATCAAACGTAAACCTAAGTTCACGTTCGTAAACTATGGTTCACGTTCGTAAACTATGGTTCACGCTCGTAAACATAGGTTCACGTTCGTAAACAATGGTTCACGGTCGTAAACCTAGGTTCACGTCCGTAAACTATGGTTCACGGTCGTAAACCTAGGTTCACGTCCGTAAACTATGGTTCACGATCGTAAACCTAGGTTCACGCTCGTAAACTATGGTTCACGGTCGTGATTGTCTATGCTCGTAAATCACAGATACCGGTCCGAAAGCATAGTTACAAGTCGATAAACCCGGTTTTACGAACGTGAACCTATGTTTACAAGCGTGAACCTATGTTTACGAGCGTAAACATAGGTTCACGTTCGTAAACTATGGTTCACGGTCGTAAACTATGGTCCACGGTCGTAAACATAGGTTTACGGTCGTGAACCCATGTTCACGCCCGAAATTCATAGTTGTTTTGATAATCCTAGTATATCGAACGTAAACCATGGTTTACGTTCGATAAACTAGGTTTCTCGATTGAACTATGAATTTCGGTCGTTATCCTATGTTTACGAGCGTGAACCGGGGTTCACGAGCGTGAACCATAGTTTACGAATGTAAACCTATGTTTACGACCGTGAACTTGGGTTTACGAGCGTAAACCTACGTTTACGAGCGTGAACTATGGTTTACGGACGTTATCCTATGTTTTCGCTCGAAAGTATAGGTTAACATGCTTTTATGTTCGAAAAACCTAGTTTATCGATCGTTAATACTAGTTTTTCGACCGTAAACCTGGGTTCACGTAATTACTGGACAATTGGCTTGCCATAAGCGTCGCTTAAAATAACGCATTTAACCGCGTTGTTGTTTTGCATCTGACGTTTAAATAGTTTTTTCAGACCACCCCAATAACCAGTGAACATTGAGTATTTTAATAAACCATGTTAGATTGCTTTTTAAAAACTCCTCAATAGCCAATCGGCATTGAGTATTTTCATAAACCATGTTAGATACATATTTTACCATACATATATACTTATTCATGTGTTAGTTTCAAAATGTATACGTTGGTTTAACATACTCAAAAACAAACACATGTATATAGTCCGTTTTCTTTCTTTTTATTTCAATATCACCAAACCAACAGCTGGCATTGTCAGCCAACAAATACACACACATTTTAAACACATAATTTTGAACACATTAACATCATTTCGAATACAAACATTTTCGTGGATGATATGCAAGGTATTTTATAAGAATGTTTGTGCACTCAGACCAGCATGATATACGTATACTTACGACGTAAAAGTCATGTTCTCTCTAACTTTAGATCAGTGCGGTAAAACGTGTGAACAACTAGTTCTGCTTTGATTTCTTTAGAAGATTGCTGTATTTGCACACTGGCCTTTTGTAAGAACAAATTAACCGAGTTGCATGTAATAGAATAAACACAATGCTAAACAAATAATTACATATTCAGTTTTCAAACAATATTTAATATTTTGACGCACATCGGCTCCTCTTTGACAAGGTCAGACGTCTACAACGATATAGGATACGAACAACATTACCGACAATAAGGTGTCACACGCCCATTGATTGTTGCATTGAGTTGTGTGTGAATTAAAATTTAAATACCATGTTGTTCATTTCATATCTAGGCCCAAAATAAAAATGAATAACTTACATTCTCATCGCAAATGACACATATGCTGCCAAAAAAATCCACAGAACAATGGGGGTCATGTATCTTCTAAGAAAGAACTTTCTCATGAATGAATGGTCCCTTTAAAAACATAAACACTGAGATGCCATAATATTGTAGTCATACACCCATTTCATATAAGCAAAATAAATTTAAAACTCACAATTTTAAACATGACAATGCTTGAAAAATGTAACAAATAGATTCACAATGTGATATAAACCAAAAATAGCACTTTAAATTAGTGAAAATGCCTTTTTTTACAAAAAGAAATGAGAATTATTTATTGACGCCATTATGCGATACCCCAGGCTGACACTTCCTGTGTTGCAATGGGTTGTGCTACACCTGAAAAAATATATTAAGGAACGTAATACCACGGGTTAACCTCCCTTGTGTGTTCTGAAGTATGCCGAATTCCTCGTAATGAAATGAATATTAACATCATTTGGACTGGCAGTGGTTTTAGTTGATTGTTAAGTAGCAGAACACAGTGCATTACAAACAAACAACTTAACAAGATGAAATACATCGATACATGTAATGAGACATTATATGGATAGTACATTAAGTGAAAACGAGATTATGGTTCCTGTTTACCTATGTATATACTCTAGTGAACAGACTGACTTTTGATGAATTTCTAAAAGAGGTTGACAATCTACAATATATGTTATCCATTACACCAACCATTTAATACATTTAAACCAATTAATACATTCAAGGTGATTTGTGTGTACACGTATATCTATATTACGTATATTCATACATGTCTCGAGATATTTACAAATAAATAAACATTTTATGTTAAACACAAAACATCTGGTTAAGTACCCAGTCTTTACCCCGAATGATTATGGCAAGCCAATTGTCCAATAATTACGTGAACTTCACGGTCGAAAAACTAGGATTAACGATCGATAAACTAGGTTTTTCGAACGTAAAATCATGTTAACCTATACTTTCGAGCGAAAACATAGGATAACGTCCGTAAACCATAGTTCACGCTCGTAAACGTAGGTTTACGCTCGTAAACCCAAGTTCACGGTCGTAAACATAGGTTCACGTTCGTAAACTATGATTCACGCTCGTGAACCCCGGTTCACGCTCGTAAACATAGGATAACGACCGAAATTCATAGTTCAATCGAGAAACCTAGTTTATCGAACGTAAACCTATGTTTACGACCGTGAACCTATGTTTACGAGCGTGAACCATAGTTTACGGACGTAAACCTATGTTTACAACCGTGAACTATAGTTCACGCTCGTAAACATAGGTTCACGTTCGTAAAACCGGGTTTATCGACTTGTAACTATGCTTTCGGACCGGTATCTGTGATTTACGAGCATAGCCAATCACGACTGTGAACCATAGTTTACGAACGTGAACTATAGTTTACGAGCGTGAACCTAGGTTTACGACCGTGAACCATAGTTTACGGACGTGAACCTATGTTTACGACCGTGAACTTGGGTTTACGAGCGTGAACCATAGTTTTCGAACGTGAACCTAGGTTTACATTCGATAAACTAGGTTTCTCGAACAAAACTATGATTTTCGGTCGTTATCCTATGTTCACGAGCGCGAACCTATGTTCACGGTCGTAAACCCATGTTCACGGTCGTAAACCCAAGTTCACGGTCGTAAACATAGGTTCACGTTCGTAAACTATGGTTCATGCTCGTGAACCCAGGTTCACGCCCGTAAACATAGGTTCACGCTCGTGAACTTAGGATAACGACCGTAATTCTTAGTTCAGTCGAGAAACCTAGTTTATCGAACGTAAACCTGGGTTCACGAGCGTAAACTATGGTTTACGCCCGTTATCCTATGTTTTCGCTCGAAAATGTAGGTTAGTATTCGATAAACCTGCATGGTTTTACGTTCGAAAAACCTAGTTTATCGATCGTTAATCCTAGTTTTTCGACCGTGAACCTGGGTTCACGTAATTATTGGACAACTGGCTTGCCATAAATGATCACATCTATAGTGCCAACACTTCTTCTATAGCGCCAACACTTCTTCTATAGCGTCATTGCATGTCAATACATAACCTCGTTATCGATATATAACCTCGTTATCAATGCATAGCCTCATTATCAATAGATAGCCTCGTTATCAATTGCCTTCATTTTCTTGTATAAGTAAAAATTCATTTAGTAATTTTCGAAGTCAGCAGAGTTGATGCCATGTATAGCATAGAGGCTAAAAAGAGAAATCATCACCAATAAGAAATCGAAAAGGAGGGAGCGTAGCGATCGAACGCGGTTTTTTAGTGGTGAAAATTTCTCTTCATAGACTCTATCCGGCCTAGTGTTTACGGTAGGTTTTATCGATATAAGTCTCTATATAGATCACATTCTAAACCATGAAGAGCGCTGGTAGTAAAATCTTCATGAATAAATGGTTTAAAAAGTAGAGTAAACACTAAGCTAGTATGGAACATGTACCAGATAACAAAACCATGGATATACAGTGTATGTAGATCTATGACAAAACGGACGAATCTTATTGATGAGAGAGTTGGGCAACATCTAAACACATTTTTCTATGCTCATCATTTGTTTACTTTCTAGACAATGTCTGAATGACATCCGGCTTATATGTTGACTACTTTCAATGATACCCTCTAGCTATGAAACGCTCTGCATGCTACAGACCGTTCTGCAAATAATGTTTCGAAAAAAATGGACAAAGATCATTGACCGAGAAAAAACCTTATCCGTCATTCTTTGAAAATATGTATATATTATCTTTATCGATAACGTCATTTCTTTGAACATGCTTTCATCAATGACGTCATTTCCTTTAATATCTGAACATAATATTATTTTACATGACGTCATTGCTTGCATCATTAATATCTTCACACTCAGTGGCGTCAGTAGTAGACTGCGCTCATTATGAAGGCATGTTAAACAAATAATGATCAATAATGCACTCAACTTATGAGAACATTTACGAACAAGAACAATATCCTGTTTGATGTTTTTCGTTTTATAAGCATCTTCCTGCTTATGTTTGACTATCACAGTCCACTCACAAAATTACGACTGTGTGTTAGAGGTATTCATTCAGACACGGTATGTATCCAATTGTTGTTAAAACAAGTCATTCATTTAGACAAGCAACCGGAACTTGAGTGACGTCACCAGTTGTCTGCCGAGTGTGGTGGGTAATGTCCCCTCGGTGGAAGTGCCGCCATTAAGTATTGATCATCCGGGTGCATAAGCGGCTCCGGCGAGAAAGATGACATCATGGCAGGTGGCATGTACTGGCCTTCCGACATCATGTGAGCTGAAAAGAATAATAATGTGGACTAATTGAAACATGAGATATAACATGCCTATGCTCCTTAAACAAATTACTATGTTTTAGTTTTCGACGATCATAAGTGCCCAACAATATGTTACGCGTAGTAAGGTAAAACAAAACTGTGCCGGAAATTAATAAAAACTGTTTCATACATTTTTTTAATCGGGCAATATACAAAAAAATTGAATATATAAGAGCCGTCCAAATACCACAAAGGACTGCATATTTTAAATATAACACTGACACGTTTAACAATAAATGTGGAGAAAATAGCTACCTGGGTGCATTCCATGTTCCATGCCCATGGGTGGCGACCCTCGGCCTGATGGTGGCAAGAGTGACATGCCCGGGGGCATCTCTATACCCTGACCGGGGTAGAATTCACCATATCCTGGCCCAGGGTAGCCGGGATAAAATTATTGACCATTATCTGAAATGCATGAATTGCACCTGTTAATTCAGACGTAATTATTCGTACACTGGTTTAAACATATGTACTTTAGTTTGTTTTTACCACAAGTCTATTACACGGTGGGGAATCAAGGGCACCATAACGCTATTGTTATGCGTTAAAATTGTCACCGTGCATTTTCCGTTACGGTGCCCAGCGCAGAAATTGTCGTCAAAAGGTGAGTGTGAAATTATCAAGACGTTTATGTCCAATTCCCCAAAATCAGGGGAATGTCATTCCGGACAAATATGTCCAACCTTTATTTTGAAAGCAAAATAATTGAAAAAATGCCAAAATCTAATCGTGTAGAGCGTTTGGACTTTGCAAGAGTTCATTGTTGATTTGCCAAAATCAGAATTGTGTGACCATTCTTCAACGATCTTCAGGTCTACGCTAATATTTGACCTTCATACAACTGTGTAATGGACAGACGGATGCTCTGGTACAAAAAAATGAATATTATATGCCATATAAAATGCTATAAACCCATTTTTTGAAACGTCGTGGTGCCCAGTTCGAGACTATGGTGCCCAGGTCGCGACATGGTGCCCAGTGCAAGTAACTTTAAAAGAAAAAAAAAAGGTCACATTTAATAAAATATGCGCACAAAAGGGCGTATCGCAGTTGACATTAGGGGATGGTAACATGAGTAGTCGGGTGTATCAGGACAAGATAGTTAATGATATCGAGATGCATCGTGAATGTTTAATGTTTTCCCGAGAAGAATCACAAATCTCAACACATTAATGCACCGTGGCATGATTCCCAAACTACTAAAACGTTCCTTACCGATCAAGGTATCAAGTACGGTTTGGCTGTCCAGTTCGCCTTATAGTTATATGTCCTATAGAGACTATATGGGAACATGAACAGAGTTAGAAACAAAAAGCAGGGATTGTGGAGGGATGGACTAATTGGATAATTTAACAGTTTGAAGTTGAATTAAGGTTCCCCACAAACACATTTTAACACAGGTCAAGTCAATTCAAATATTTATTTAGTTCATATCTGTGTATATTTTATTAAATGTGACCGTTTTTTGTGTTTTTTTTAAAGTTACTTGCACTGGGCACCATGTCGAGACCTGGGCACCATAGTCTCGACCTGGGCACCACGACGTTTCAAAAAATGGGTTTATAGCATTTTATATAGCATATAATATTCAGTTTTTTGTACCAGAGCATCCGTCTGTCCATTACACAGTTGTATGAAGTCCAAACGCTCTACACGATTAGATTTTGGCATTTTTTCAATTATTTTGCTTTCAAAATAAAGGTTGGACATATTTGTCCGGAATGACATTCCCCCGATTTTGGGGAATTGGACATAAACGTCTTGATAAAATAACACAATTTCACACTCACCTTTTGACGACAATTTCTGCGCTGGGCACCGTAACGGAAAATGCACGGTGACAATTTTAACGCATAACAATAGCGTTATGGTGCCCCTGATTCCCCACCGTGATTATGAAGCAATACATACGATACCTTAAAGGATTAAAATGAAAGAAAACGAATGTTTAAGAGTCCCTCTCTTTGAATTGTGCACGCCATTTACCCACTAAAATTGATGTTGTTTGTTGTTGATAGTCATTTTTAAAAAGGAAGCGTCTCCGTGGCCGAATGGTTAACGACGTTGCATTGTAAACCTTCGCCTCTCACCGCTGTGGGTTCGAATCCCACTGGGAGTTCGACTTGTAAGTGAGGAAGGGAAGTGTCGATTCTTACGGATGGCGGGAGGTGTACAGTACTGGTTCTACCCAGGAAAAGTGGGTGGTCTGCCTCCACCACAAAAAAACGGCCGACATATATAGCCTTGCATGTGTTGAAAAATGGTGTAACACCATATAAACATTTTTAAAGGCACACACGGCATTCTCTGTTCGCTTAAAACTGGTGAAGTCCCGTTATCTTTTCCGAATCTTTTGCATTTTTCAATATATTAATATTAATTATCACAATAAATCAAAGCCAATTATTTTGACATATTACTATCTGTTGATTATATAGCCAATAATATATCTAAACATTAAAAAGAAACGAAAGAAACTATAAATTCAACTTTTTATTTAATTATATGCAAGCAGGATCAAAGTCAAAATGATACTGGATTAACAAATCGAGAGCTAATTTTAAAGTTTAATATCAAATCAAGATTGCCGTGTGTCCCTTTAACATGTATCCTGTGTATTACATTTGATATAAATCAATCTAGTAATTGTGTTATGGTATTATTATAGTATAATTAGTATGATGAAAATCCATTTTCTGTGAAAAGTATTGTTGGCCATGCATCAAGTTGTATGAAGTACATTTTTTATTAAAATATTTAAATGTATTGACTCAAAGGGAAGAAATGTCATTCAACCAAACACGATATGTGTGCTTATGTGTGCATTGTGAATTATTACATTTATTATATATATAATTGTTTATTGTTTAAAGCCAAATATGGCCCATGAAATGTTTACATAATAGATACAAATAAATGTGGTTAGATGGCATATTGTTAGTACATGTACTTCAGGGGCGGATCCAGGATTTCAGCTTAGGGGGGGGCGTACGATTTTGGTCAATATTCGGGTCCGTTTCTAGCCTCATAAAACGGTTGCGGTAGTGCATTGATAGGGTAAAAAAGTGCGTTTTCAAATAAAAGGACTTAACAATGTGTTAATTGAATCAGTCATTAGCCATTATGCGTCGAGCGAGCGAAGCGAGCGAGAAACTTTTTTATACTGAAGGTGTGCATCGAAATTGTGTGATGTGGGGCGCAAGAATTTGGTCAATTTTCCGGTCCGTTTCTAGCCCCATAAAACGGTTGCGGTAGTGCATCAGTCCGTTTTCACATAAAAGGATTTAACAATGTGTTAATTAAACCACTCATAAGCCAGTATGCGTCGAGTGAGCGAAACAATTTTTTATACTGAGGGCGTGCATCGAAATTGTTTAATTGGGGGCGTAAGATTTTGGTAAATTTTCGGGTCCGTTTCTAGCCTCATAAAACGGTTGCGGTAGTGCATTGATAGGGTAAAAAAAAGCGTTTTCAAATAAAAGGATTTAACAATGTGTTAATTAAACTACTCATTAGCCATTATGCGTCGAGCGAGCGAAGCGAGCGAAAAAAAAGATTTATACTGAAGGCGTGCATCGAAATTGTTGGATGGGGAGCTTAAGATTTTGGTAGTTTCTAGCCTCATAAAACGGTTGCGGTAGTGCATTGATAGGGTTATAAAGTGCGTTTTCAAATAAAAGGATTTAACAATGTGTTAATTAAACCACACATTAGCCATTATGCGTCGAGCGAGCGATAATTTTTTTTATACTGAGGGCGTGCATCGAAATTGTTTGATGGGGGGCGTACGATTTTGGTAAATTTTCGGGTCCGTTTCTAGCCTCATAAAACGGTTGCGGTAGTGCATTGATAGGGTAAAAAGGTCCGTTTTCAAATAAAAGGATTTAACAATGTGTTAATTAAATCACTCATTAGCCATTATGCGTTGAGCGAGCGAAGCGAGCGAGAATTTTTTTTATACTGAGGGCGTGCATCGAAATTGTTTGATATTTTATATACAGTAACATGGACATACATGTAATCCGGAATTTTTAGGGGGGGCGCGCGCCGGGTGCGCCCCCCTCTGTATCCGCTAGTGTACTTAGAGTAACAAAGCATTGCAATACCATAGAATACATTCGGTACTATTACGAGGATAATGAAACAAAAGTTAAACGTATGTGTTAGCAAGTTTACTATATTATGTTGAAATTAATTTGAACCGTAAAATGTAACCGAATTTTAGTGGTTATCCATTTGATCAATCAGCTTTTCTTGATTATTTCAACACCTTCATACAGCGCAACTCTTGTTTACACGATGATTAGTGTACGTGTATGATTCCTGGAAGGGGTTCAACTCTTCTGCCAGCACTAAATTACAGGATAAAACGACAGTCAGAACAATGTTCTGTGCCTTCAAGTTTCTCAGCATACATTTTACGAGCTGTACAGGCAGTATGTACATTATTTGCAACGTATGCGTAACGATGTGTACGTTATTTGTAATGTAACGGCTATGTACGTTATTTGCAAACGTAACAGCTAGTACGTTATTTGCAACGTAACAGCTATGTACGTTATTTGTAACCTAACAGCTATGTACGTTAACAGCTATGTACGTTATTTGCAACGTAACAGCTACGTACGTTATTTGTCACGTAACGGTTATGTACGTTGTTTGCAATGTAACAGCTATGTACGCTATTTGTAACGTATCGGATTTGTACATTAGTTCTGTGTACATTATTTGTAACGTAATACAGTGCAATGTTAATGTATCCGTAGGTGTTTGTAACGTATACGGAAGTCTATGTAGCAATTTCTAGCATATATGTATGGCCTATGTAAAATGTTTGTAACGCATTCGTAAGGTCTATGTAAAACATATACATGTATATAGTGCTATATAGAGTCATATAAAAGGCTATACACAGTTGTCACAAGACCTATGCCAAATCGAGCTATACACTAGTTTAAACGTATACAATAGAGCTATGCATATTAATTGTAACTTATGGTATTAATTTGCCTAATTGAAAATTGACACGGCAATGTGATCTGCTCTTGAATTCTTCAATGTATTTCTTTAAGGTTTATTTAGAAGGAACTCTTTTATATGCCAGAACTTTACTGAGTAATATTGTCATTGGTTGCAGTATAATGTTTAACGAAACAGACAATTTCGAAATTGACCGAGTACTTTTCCTAACACATTGATGAAGTTCGTGATACATGTTGTTTCTTCATAATGTTGTAATACGTTTATACGTCTGTTTAAAGTAGCTATCCCATAAATAACAGCCGCATTTTACAAGATATGTATACAGTTCCTAAACCTACTGACATATTTTGAGAATCCAAACTCTATATACACAGTATACACGGCTTTAAAGACACATTTCGAGCCTATTGTATTTGTGGGGGAGAGAATTTCTATAGGTAACAGTAAATCGCTGTTAGAAATACATTTGCACAAGGAAATTGAGATTATTAGTTTTTTGTCAAAGGATGAGGCCCGTCCCATAAAGAGTGTATAATAATGTAGTAAAAATTATAACCGTTTTGCATTTTTGTGCACTTGTATATATATGTTAAAACAACTATGTATAGATTGACTTTCTTAAAAGACCCGTGTTAACAATTAATAGTTTTTGTATTTTTAGCACAATATACTCTATTATCAGTTACTTCTCTGCCATGTTTTAGTAAATCTCAAATGCAAGAAACTCATCGGGACTTCAAAATTCAAAAATCGTTGTCATCTGTCAGTGTTTTTGATCACCTGAGGCGAAGGCTCAATGTGATGTTTTGGAATAATATTTCATCCGTCGTCCGTCCGTTGTCTGTCCGTCGTCGTCGTTATCTTTTGCTTCTGACGACTTTTTCTCAGAACCCTCTTGTCGGAATTCAACCAAATGTTATATAAATTCATTAAACTGGATTTTATAGTTGCACCAACAGCTAAGGTCATTTGGCGACATTCCAGCTTTTTATTGGTGGAGGAACTCTATTATGCTCCGGATAAGATTTTTCAAAAAAGGGAGATAATTAAAAAAGTAGTGAAGCTAGAGTTATGGTTCCTATGAACTGCACTCCGTCTCATTGTCCTAATCATTCACACGAACTTTAATCAAGCATACTCTCTGAGTTATGCTCCGGACAAAAAGTTTGACGCACGGACGGAAAAAGCGGCGACTATATGCTCCTCCATAATAAGCAATCTTGTGTTTTTAGTTACAATATATTTTATATCAAAATCTAAGGTAATAGTAAACGAAAAGAAAAAAAACTGTGATGGGGCCTCAATATAATGTCTCTGTGGTAATCAGTCAGCGAGAAGTAAGCAGTTAAAAGCATTCTATCCATGATTTTTCAACCACTATATTCAGTTGGGAAATGTGTCTTTTTAACCAGCCAGGTCAAACCCCAAAACTGGAGCGTTGAATTAAGAGTAACCAACTCATAATTCATTTTACGCATATTGAATTGCGTGTATTTTAAGAAACCGAAAATAATATGCTTTTAATCGGCACGTATACATTATTATATGACATCGACACATGGATAGAGATTTGATAAACAGCTTTGCAATGTATTTTTTTGCCGTTAATTGGCGGTTTAGTTTCTTAACTAGCGACACTTTCAACAGCGTGTAAATGTACATACAGGAACAATCTATTTAAATACACATGCATGAACAACCAATCTACATGAAAAACGATCAAAACAGTGTTTAGAAAATGTTTTTTGACGTTCAACTCGTTCAAAATTTAAACTTAAAAAAGCATAACATCTATTCATGTATTCTTCTCTAAACAAATTGTCAATCTGCATCTCACTGAAGTTGTCATTTCTCTATATAACTTCTGTGGCGGAAATGTTGAACTTTTAGCAAAATGCATAAACTCAATAGAGGTCGACCCAAAAACATACACACACAAAAGTAAACTTTCAAACGAAACTAAGAGCACGTCCCATTGGACTAACCGTTTAAAAGCCGTCACATAGGTGTATTTTCATTTATTATATATATGGGTGAGTGAGTGGTAGTTTTTCTTTACCCTCGCCCTATGGCACTAGGCCTTTTGGCGAGCTTTTCGTCAGATGATTAGAGTTGGATGGGTCTAGGAGTTGGGACGTCGTCCAAGCAGGTTTACTGTAGAACAGCAGCAGTAGATGGTTAGTGAAGAAGTCCGTTGGCCAGAAGTTGAAGATTAAATCCAAGTAGATTAGAAATTCTGTTGAAGATTTTGGCCAATCGGATTGCCTGCAGAATTGTGACTAGGTCAATCCGATTGCCGGCTCGAAAAGATGATTTGAAGCTCTCGACCAATCAGGACGCAGATGATTTGTAGCCCATCTAGTAGGTCAATCCTGTTGATTGAGGATCCCGTGATTGTTGTCCCGTGATGTTTACGTCCTAGAACATAACCCAAAATGGTGAACGACCCCCGGAAAGTTCCCCAACTTTTGCGGAGGTGGTGTTACGGCGTCCTCCATTCTGTGTATGCTCCAAGGTTCTCTCGTAGGTTGATTGTATCCGTGGTGGTTACGTCTCGGCAGATTACAAAAAACGGCCCTGAGAAGGGCCATGGTATCACCCTAGTGTGGGGTGTATACCATATCAGAACGTGTTGATACGCTTTCAACGTTCGGCTCGATGGGAAAGAAATTAATAGAAACAATCCACTGGGCCCGACGTTGATGGTGGTCGATGATGGTCGTCACGTTCCGGATCCCCCTGCAGGACGCGTCGACATCGCTTGAAGAAACTTAGTGCTGATGACAACTAAAACACTCCGTCGTAGATGGACACGTCCTGCTGGTTCGGTGGTATGAACGGGAATGATGTTATATATATGGAGGGGGTGGGGGACTATTTATATAGGTATCTGTACATCACAGTCAAGATATGAATGTTTTTCACACTTATCCAAGGTTTTATTGAAATTAACATTCTGAACAAGTTTGGTAAAAATCCAATGACAAATTATGGGCCTAGAGTGTTATACTAAAGCAAATTACAGCACTTGGGTCACACTTCTGCTCAAATTCGGCTGGTTATTGAACTTGTCCAAACTTTCACTTATATAAACACTCAGACAAAGTTTGTTAAGATCAAATGAAAAACTAGAGCGCCGCCTAACGGGGCATTATACGCCCGTTTCCTTAAAGTTATAAAGTTTGGTTAGGTTAAACCTATTTATTTCACAACGATTATGAAACAAACCTATGGCTTATATCGGGTTATTATGTTAAAAGCATGTCCTAGGTGTAACGTCAATATGACCTTGACCCTTGTCCTTCTAACTAGAAATGGTTCATGTTGGTGGGTATAATGATTTAAAAGGGCTTGTGACCTTTTAACCTTCTGACACCCAAAACAATAAGGTTCTTCCTTTCAACAAGGGCAATGCACTTGTAAAGTTTCATGAGTGTGAATGTGATGAAGTTATTCAGAAAAATGAGAATTTCGAAGTTAGAGCTCAGAATGCATATTTTCATACAAGGTCCCTTTGACTGACTGACAACCAAAATATGGTTCCTCCGCTCACATAGGCCAGTGTATGAGCGTGGGGTTATGGTTTTGAAGTTATAGTCCGGAATGCACATTTCCATATAAGGTAATGGTGACCTTGACCTTTGACCTATTGACCCCCAAAACAAGAAAACAATAGGGTTCCTCCTCTCACCTAGGGCAATGCACCTATGAAGTTTCATGAGTGTATTATTATGGTTTCAAAGTTAAGAGCCCGGAATGCATATTTCCATATAAGGTCATGGTGACCTTGACCTTTGACTGTCTGACTGACAACCAAAAATAGGATTACTCCTCTCACACAGGGCAATGTAACTATAACGTATGAGCATGGGAATTATGGTTTATTGTTCAAAATGCATATTTCCATATAAGGTCATGGTTACCTTGACCTTTGACCTATTGACCCCAAAACAATAGCGTATGAGCATGGGGGTTATGGTTTATTGTCCAAAATGCATATTTCCATATAAGGTCATGGTTACCTTGACCTTTGACCTATTGACCCCAAAACAATAGGGATTCTCCTCTCACCTAGGGAAATGTACCCATGAAGTTTCACGAGTTTAGGTGTTATGGTTTCCAAGTTAGAGCCCGAAATACATATTTCCATATAAGGTCATGGTGACCTTGACCCCAAAAACAACTTACCGTGACCTTTCACCTAACAAAAAATGCTTCATGTTGGTAGGTATTATGATTTAAAAGGGTTTGTGACCTTGACCGACTGACCCAAAAAAACAACAGGGTTCCCCGTTAACCTAGGGCAATGTACGCATGAAGTTTCATGAGTGTAGGTGTTATGGTTTCGAAGTTATTGTCTGGAATGCATATTTCCATTTAAGGTCACTGTGACCTTGACCTTTGACCTTCTGACCACAAAATCAATAGGGATACTTCTCTCACCTATGGCAATGTACCTATGAAGTTTCATGAGGGTGGGTCTCATACCTGTGCTGTTATCGTGCGGAATGCGACTTGTTTACGGACGGACGGACAACCCCATGCCATAAAACGTCCCGTTTTTCAAATGGGCGTAGTATATTAAATAATTCAAGGGCATAACATTTCTGTTTTTAATCCTACATGACATGTTTTTGACTTCATAAAATAAAACGACGCACCAATACTGGTTTGAATGCCGGATTGCTAACTCTAGCATGGAAAGGGGAATCCGTTTGATAAAAGGCAGAGTCATGGTGCTTGTAACTCAGACTATAAACATGTATGCTAAGTGTCAATATGATTTTGGAAGGATTTTTTTTTAACCAAACATCTACGTTATAGTGGGGGATAATTCGGGTTAAGGTGGTTGCGTAATGATGATGAACATGTGCGCCAAGTTTCAAAGCTTTCTCATTACGTGGTTCGAGTATTAACTTTCATACCCCATCCAACCCCTTCTTCAAGAAACGAAAACGGGTTGGCTGGGGTATGAAATAAAACCTTAATTTCGGCTTAAAAAGTCTGCATATTGTAAAATAAAACATTTGATAGATAACTTTAAACAGGCTATCGTATTTTTTCAGTAAAAAATGATTTTAAACATGTTTAATGTCGAAATGTCCGTTTTAAAATCCTGCTAATATAATATAATATTATTGGAATATGACTGTACATTCAAAATGTTAACCAAAAATCTAAGTGGAAAAGGGGGATAATTCTAATAAAATGCATGACAGAGTTATGGTCTTGTCAGATATGGTTGTGTAAAAATGATGATCATGTGTGCCAAGTTTCGCAGTTTTGTCTTCTTTTTTTTATAAATATGACTGTACATTCAAAATGTTAACCAAAAATCTAAATGAAAAAGGGAGATAGTTCTGATAAAATGCATGACAGTTGTGTAATGATGATGAATATGAATAGTACAAGAAATAATGATGTACATATACAATTACCGGTATACGTTTTTAATTTTAAAACAAATTGTTTGACTTCTGGAACAAGAGGCCCAGGCCTGTCCTTTGTTCCTGCTTATATAATTTTCATAAACCTGAAGGCCTAAGCCTAAACCGTGCAATAACTGCCGGTATATTTCAGCCGTGCTATAACCGACATATTTGGCAGTTATACCACGGTGTACCAAATGATCCTTTTCAAAGGGAGTTCCTTTGCGAGTTAAATAACAGGAAATAGTGAAAACAAGAGTACCAACATTTTGATTTTTATTAAGGATAAAATCAGCCTTTACATGAAATAATTGTTCGTTTTTTAAAATCCAAATTATATGAAATGATTACAAACCGACACTCCTCGTAATTCAACATGTACTAAACACAAACATGATTTTCTTTGCAAGTAAAATCTGTTGATTGAAGAAACATACACAAAAAGAACATTTTATCAAACTTCTCTGAACCATAACAGTCAGTTTCAAATGATAAATTCAAGATAATTATAGTTTATTCTTGAAAGTACACTATTCTAAGTCAAATAGTTTTTAAACTTTTAACACACTTTAAAACCATAAATGCAGATCAAAAGTTAAATGTTCATCCTGTAAACTGAACATTTCTTGAAGTGGATGTAAAATCCTTAAGAAACGCAGGGGTATCTGGCTCTTCATTTTCCTTGGAACCGGTCTGAGATTTAGTCTCGTGTATGCTCGAGCTGAACATTCTGCTGAATGCTTTTAAGATCAGCTTTTTCAAGGTTCACAACTTTAGAAAATTTACTAACACTTTGTTCACAGTTTTCCCTTTTGGAAATACTAGTTTCACTCACTGGGTTTAAGACGTTCGATGTCTGACTGCGTACATTGTCAGATGGCCGTTTGTATTTACGGACAGCATTAACGGATCTGTGACCGGTCCTGGACATGATTTCCTGTTCGTCAATGTTAGCGTCATACAAACTGGAAGCACATGTTCGTTTGCCGCTGTGACTGGTAAAGTTACCTTTAATTACCGAGTTCAGCTATCCGTTTCATGAATTTATCCAACTTGTTGACGCCGACCGGTTGATCCGAATATCTGACGGATTCTCCGTCGAGAGGCCGTCGGTAGAATCGGCCTTCGTTTCCTAATGCCTGTAGATACAACTCGAAAAATGTTGCCAGGCAACGGGGTCCTAAAAAAACAACAACACCGATTTAGTATAAACTGTAAACGGGTTGTAACTGTAGGGTTGTTGTACTACAGATCAGATGCTACTAAAGTCCGCAATACTAGCAGTCTTGAAAATTCAATACAAATACAGTCAAACCTGTATTAAGAGAGCACTAAAGGGAAGAGAAAATGGTCTCTAAACACAAGTGGTCTCTAAACACAGGTGGTCTCAAAACACAGGTAGTCTCTTAATACAGTTGCATTTTAATTTAAAACAATACAATTGGGAACTGAAACGGTGTTCTCTTAAAGCTGATTGTCTCTTAATAGAAGTGGTCTCTTGACCAGGTTTGATTGTAAAAGGTGAAATGCATGATGTGACTGTACACTAAATGAAACTCATATCATACAATTGTGACGAAATATCGTTTGAAAATTCATCAATATATTTTTAACAGATTCATCAAATAAAATTGAAAAAAATTGATAATCAGACTACATTCAGTCACCGCTTTAAAGAACGTGTTCAAAATTTCAAGAGCAAATTATGGTGTAATTGTGTAATCTATATTCTCGCTAAATGCGTACTGTATGCATTTTGAAAGGGACACACGGCGATCTTGATTAACATTTGTTTAAAACTCGCGGCGTCCCGTTAGACTTTTCGAGATAACATGCATTTTTGTAATAATATTAATTATAAGAATAGTTCAGAGAAAACATTGTGTTTGCATATAACTGGTAATTATATTGCACCAATAATAAAAGAATCAAGATTGCAGTCTGTCCCTTTTATGTAATAAATGTGACATTTAAGTAAATGTGACATTTAAGATAACTTAGCGTTTTCACAATAATGTTTAATATCCTTGTTTGTAAGACCCATTTGTCCAAGTCCTCCTTTAAATGTGTTGCAATTCCTGCCCACAAAACGTATGTATCTTCCGGAAGAATCTCTACCCACGTGAAATAGGCTACAGTCCAGGTTTTTGTGTTCGTCCCGGCCCCGTAATCCAGTTTAAATGCATAAAAGAATACTGTATATTGTAATGTTTGCGAGTCTTTCATACCAAACACTTCTTGTTCCCACAACAAATGACAAAGGGTCAGCTTGACGGGGTTCGGTCCCAATACCTCTTTCTAGTAAATCTTTCATCAGACTATCTAGTGTTTGTCGAAACTTGGCAAATTCCGGGTCTTTTATGTCGTAAATTTTGTTTTCACGCAAGTCCACAGATTTGCCGGTATATGCACAGTGGTATATGCCGTGCCTTTCTGAGTACGAATTTCCAAAACAAATCTTTGCAACCAATACGACATTGCGGATTTATCCATTGATAACAGATCAGGAATAGTGTCCATTCTCGCGTTTCGCCAACTTTCGAATATATTAACTGACCACGTATTACTTTTTAATGTATATGTGTTCTTTTTTGATTTATTCAACTGTTCAATCTTGTTATCTGTGACTGGAGTTGCTAATCTGGAAGCGTTATCCGATTCCACGCGAGTATTATCAGGCTGCGCTTTCACGTCATTGGTCGAGGATTCGATGCCCGGCACAGCTGTTGGTGTTGCCTCGGTTGCCGACCCCACATTTGCCTTTTCATCTTCCGAAAGAAATTTATTTATGTTGAATCCAATGTCAAACGAAATATCGCCTGGCATATCTAAAAAAATCCATTTCAAGCAAATCTACGGCTTGCGATATCTGAATATTTTATTCACTGTCATTTAATGCTTTTAGTTCCAAAAATTCAGTTTCTAAATTCGTCGCTATTTGGCTCAAAATTAAATCATCTCAGTCATCCATTTCGACTGCTAGTTCAGCATAAAAATAAATTTCTGTGTAAATGTTATTGCCAAAAACGCTCGAATCGACTACACATTACCAAATATGGAAGACACGACTCCACATTATCAAATTCATAATTTTTCATTGCAGAGATGTTGAAATTTTTATCTTATTTCCAGTAGGTGATAAAATTTGTGTTACTCGGTTTTTATCCTTAGGTTCTATAGTAAAATAAAAATCTTTGGACTAGTAAAAAGGCGATAATTTTCAATATTTTGATTTTGAAAGATACATATATTGAATAAATTTGCATGAATGTACATGAAATATGCAGCTTTTTAAAAGAATCACACTGTAGATACCTTAATTTTAACAGTAAACTTGGTTGAACATCAAGGATAAAGACCGAGTTTATCACCTACCAGAATGTATTAGGTATGTCTTATTTCTGGTCACTGATTGGTCAGTTATTTTGATGATGCTCTATCAAAATTATGAATATGGAAAAAACACGTCACTCTTTGACATTGTATTTGCGCAATAATATGTAAGGGCGATTGGCTGCAATAATAAAAACATGCGTCCTGCCCATTACGCGTGATCATGCTATTTCTTGATTGGTCGAGCCTTTTTTAACTGAAAAATGCAACGTCCTAAACACTTCTTGCACATGCGTAGTTGAGTAAATGGCTAAGGTACAAAACATTTATAGCATATTTTTCTCGTATATACGATTTATACTGCACTCTCGGGCCTACGGCCCTCGACCTCGAGAAGCAGTATAAATTGCATATACTCGAAAAAGTATGCTATAAATATTACATAATTTGTAGGGTTAGTGAAGCGGATACTGGATGATGATAGGAGGAAGACCCTGGATGATGATAGGAGGAAGACCCTGGATGATGATAGGAGGAAGACCCTGGATGATGATAGGAGGAAGACCCTGGATGATGATAGGAGGAAGACCCTGGATGATGATAGGAGGAAGACCCCATTTCATGATAATAAGACTGAAAAAGACTGGATTTGTTCATTTCTCAACAGGCATCCTGATACAACAGGCATCCTGATACAACAGGCATCCTGATACGGACAACTTTTCAGCTTGGGAAAGAGCCAGTCGTGATTTTCCCAGAAAATTTACAGCTGGGCTTCTCAGACCTTAGCATTTTTTTAGAGGATAAAGTTAAAGATCACAGTATCATGGGAGGATCCATCACGGATGCACAACGTGGATGAGAGAGGTTTCTCACCGAGTCCAAAATAATATAAAGTGATAAGTGAAAGGGCATGTCTGTTGTTTACATTTTCACCCCAGATAGCGGCTATGGCTGCAGTCAGTGCATGTGGACATTATATTCCACCCATGATCATATACCCTGGATAGCGGTTTGCTTACAATCCCCTTCAAGGATTTGAGGCAGCAACCATGGGAAGATCAGGATGGATGGACTCCAAATAATTCTGCCAGTGGCCAAAAATAAAAACAAACATGTTTTTTGCCCGCTGTTGCTGAGGATGTGACAAGGCCATTAATATTGTTCTTAGAGGGTCACAGCACACACATCATTTTAGAGGAGAACGGTATTATACTGCATCGTCTCCTACAACAGCGGTATTATACTGCACCGTCTCCTAGAACATGCCTCGCGCATAATGCAGCCGCTAGACCTTCAGACCTTTCAGCTCATTAAAAGATATTTGATTTGACCAACACCAATGCCAATCCCAAGATATATTAAATTAATGTCATTAACATGGATGCATGTCATAGTGGCGACCGTACGTGACCTATATTTCGTCACAGAGACCTGACATTTCGCACCTGACATTAGATGCATAAAAGGAACATTCTGGTGAAGCTGGTGAAAATCCTGCAAAAAAGAAGGAAGATACGCAGGTCATAGTGGAGACCGGACGTGACCTATATTTCGTCGAAAACAATAAAAGACATGGCCTTCAGAAACATGATCATTGAGAAGGAAAAAAAGAACAAGACGAAACTGATAAACAGAAAGAGAGACTTCGTGAACAAAAAGAGAGAGAGGAAATAAAGGAACAAAAACACTACAAAGGGAAACAAAATGACAGAAACAAGAATCTCAGAAACAGCAAAAGCAACTAGAGTTAAGAGAGGAAATCAAGAAAACGTTCTGCCCAGACCTGGACGATTCCAATGAGGCAACGGACATGATACCAGGGTAGTGCTTCAAGTGCGAAAATCCATATACCGACTTCACTGAATGTGACAACTGTATGAGGCATTTCCATTTTCAGTGTGTGGAAGAAGATGTGGACTTTGATCCGTTTCAATTCAAATATTGTTAAAGAAATGGTCAAATGGAAAGTGTTTATTGTAATTCATTTGATATTTCTGACACATTATTTTAATGAACAATTAGTTTTATTATTAAACAAATGAAAATTGTTAATTGCAGCATTTTTTGGAGAATTGTTTAAAACAAGAGGCCCAAAGAGGGCCTGTGGACGCTCTACTTGTTAAAACACCTCTTATATCAAGGACTGTCGTCATAAAATTCCCATCAGTATTTTTAAACAAGAGGTCAATGACCTTGAAGCTCTACTGATTGATTTTGATTTCAGGAAGTAGTCGCTACAGACTTGTTTTTTGAAAAATTATTTTTAGCCGTGGCGGCCATCTTGAATTTCCGGCCGACCTGAAATTTTGCTAGGATCAATTAGACATCAAGAGCAACATTCCTGTGAAGTTTCATGAAAATCCGTCAAGTAGTTTCAGAGGAGTAGTCGCTACAAGTTTTCATTATATAACTCTATGTAAACAAAGATGGCCACTGGCAGCCATGTTTAACGTCGAATCAAAATAATGTTTGACTCTGATAACCATCATGTCATGCTGATCATTTTACAAAAAGTCCCATATCAATATCACTTATAGTTTTCAAGATGTAGTCGCTACAAACTTCTTTTTTAACAAGAGGTCAATGACCTTGAAGCTCTACTGATTGATTTTGATTGCAGGAAGTAGTCGCTACAGACTTGTTTTTTGAAAATCTATTTTTAACCGTGGCGGCCATCTTGAATTTCCGGCCGACCTGAAATTTTGCTAGGATCAATTAGACATTAAGAGCAACATTCCTGTGAAGTTTCATGAAAATCCGTCAAGTAGTTTCAGAGGAGTAGTCGCTACAAGTTTTCATTATATAACTCTATGTAAACAAAGATGGCCGCTGGCAGCCATGTTTAACGTCAAATCAAAACGATTTTCGACAAGGACCAACATCATGTCATACTGATCATTTTAGAAAAAGTCCCATATCAATATCTCATAGTTTTGAAGAAGTAGTCGCTACAAACTTATTTATTTTAAATCTATTTTTAGCTGTGGTGGCCATCTTGAATTTCCGGCCGACCTGAAATTTTTCTAGATCAACTAGACATCAAGAGCAACATTCCTGTGAAGTTTCATGAACATCCGTCAAGTAGTTTCAGAGGAGTAGTCGCTACAAGTTTTTACTATATAACTCTATGTAACCAAAGATGGCCACTGGCAGCCATGTTTAACGTCGAATCAAAATAATTTTCCACAAGGATCAACATCATGTCATGCTGATCATTTTAGAAAAAGTCCCATATCAATATCACTTATAGTTTTCAAGAAGTAGTCGCTACAAACTTATTTTTTAACAAGAGGTCAATGACCTTGAAGCTCTACTGATTGATTTTGATTTCAGGAAGTAGTCGCTACAGACTTGTTTTTTGAAAATCTATTTTTAACTGTGGCGGCCATCTTGAATTTCCGGCCGACCTGAAATTTTGCTTAGATCAATAAGACATTAAGAGCAACATTCCTGTGAAGTTTCATGAAAATCCGTCAGGTAGTTTCAAAGAAGTAGTCGCTACAAGTTTTCATTATATAACTCTATGTAAACAAAGCAGCCATGTTTAAGGTCAAATCAAAACGATTTTCGACAAGGACCAACATCATGTCATACTGATCATTTTAGAAAAAGTCCCATATCAATATCTCTTATTGTTTTGAAGAAGTAGTCGCTACAAACTTATTTATTTTAAATCTATTTTTAGCTGTGGCGGCCATCTTGAATTTCCGGCCGACCTGAAATTTTTCTAGGATCAACTAGACATCAAGAGCAACATTCCTGTGAAGTTTCATGAACATCCGTCAAGTAGTTTCAGAGGAGTAGTCGCTACAAGTTTTTACAATATAACTCTATGTAACCAAAGATGGCCACTGGCAGCCATGTTTAACGTCGAATCAAAATAATTTTCCATAAGGATCTACATCATTTAATGCTGATCATTTTAGAAAAAGTCCCATATCAATATCACTTATAGTTTTCAAGAAGTAGTCGCTACAAACTTATTTTTTAAAAATCTATTTTTAGCTGCGACAGCCATCTTGAATTTCCGGCCGACCTGAAATTTTGATAGGATCAATAAGACATCAAGAGCAACATTCCTGTTAAGTTTCATGACAATCCGCCAAGTAGTTTCAGAGGAGTAGTCGCTACAAGTTTTTACTATATAACTCTCTGTAAACAAAGATGGCCGCTGGCAGCCATGTTTAACGTTGAATCAAAACGATTTTTGACTAGGATCAACATCATGTAATGCTGATCATTTTAGAAAAAGTCCCATATCAATATCACTTATAGTTTTCAAGAAGTAGTCGCTACAAACTTATTTTTTAAAAATCTATTTTTAGCTGTGACGGCCATCTTGAATTTCCGGCCGACCTGAAATTTTTCTAGGATCAATTAGACATCAAGAGCAACATTCCTGTAAAGTTTCATGACAATCCGCCAAGTAGTTTCAGAGAAGTAGTCGCTACAAGTTTTTACTATATAACTCTATGTAAACAAAGATGGCCGCTGGCAGCCATGTTTAACGTTGAATCAAAACGATTTTTGACTAGGATCAACTTCATGTCATGCTGATCATTTTAGAAAAAGTCCCATATCAATATCACTTATAGTTTTCAAGAAGAAGTCGCTACAAACTTGTATTTTAAAACTCTATTTTTAGCTTTGGCGGCCATCTTGGATTTCACATCAACATGAATTTTTGCTAGGATCAACTAGACTTTATGGGCAACATTTCTGTAAAGTTTCATGAATATCCATCCAGTAGTTTCAGAGGAGTTGTCGCTACAAATAAAAGTTTACGGACAGACAGACGGACAGACAGACGCCGCACCACGGCATAAGCTCTGTTGATCTCTGATCAGTAGAGCTAAAAATCTATTTTTAGCTGTGGTGGCCATCTTGAATTTCTGGCCGATCTGAAATTTTGCTAGGATCAATTAGACATTAAGAGCAACATTCCTGTAAAGTGTCATGAAAATCCGCCAAGTAGTTTCAAAGGAGTAGTCGCTACAAGTTTTTACTATATAACTCTATGTAAACAAAGATGGCCGCTGGCAGCAATGTTTAACGTTGAATCAAAACAATTTTTGACAAGGACCAACATCATGTCATGCTGATCATTTTAGAAGAAGTCCCATATCAATATCACTTATAGTTTTCAAGAAGTAGTCGCTACAAACTATTTTTAGTCGTGGCGGCCATCTTGAATTTCCGACCGACCTAAAATTTTGCTAGGATCAATTAGACATCAAAAGCAACATTCCTGTGAAGTTTCATGAAAATCCGTCAAGTAGTTTCAGAGGAGTAGACGCTACAAGTTTTCATTATATAATTCTATGTAAACAAAGATGGCCGCTGCAGCCATGTTTAATGTTGAATCAAAACGATTTTTGACAAGGACCAACATCATGTGATGCTGATCATTTTAGAAAAAGTCCCATATCAATATCACTTATAGTTTTTAAGAAGTAGTCGCTACAAACTTAGATTTGGCGTCCATCTTGGATTTCACATCAACATGAATTTTTGCTAGGATCAACTAGACTTCATGGGCAACATTTCTGTAAAGTTTCATGAAAATCCATTCAGTAGTTTCAGAGGAGTTGTCGCTACAAAAAAGGTTTACGGACAGACGGACGACGGACGCCGCACCACGGCATAAGCTCTGCTGATCTCTGATCAGTAGAGTTAAAAATTGCAAAAAAAAACACAAAACAACAACACCCACAGCATAAATTTAAACCTTTGACCCATGCTAACAATTTAAACAAGAGGCCCTAGTTCTAAATTGGTATGGTTATTTAGGGACTCGAGGCAATACAATTATATAAAATGGGTTTTGACCGCCTGTAGAGCGGCCCCTTTATGCAGGCGGTCAAAACCCATTTTAAATAATTGCTCTGCCTCGAGTCCCTAAATAACTAAATTAGAACTAGGGCTTGTTTTTAGTAAAAACAGATGTCTCCCCCACTTGAGAAAGGGCCATAATTCCGCCAAATACCATTTAACACGACGAAGATATGTGCAACTAGGCTTGGTAATGGTCATCCTGGAGTTCAGCAGAACTAGTCCAGACAAAGTTTGTGCATTAAAACACTTAAACGGCACAACTCTGTCATAAATCTTTCAACCGGAACACGGTGATGACATGCACAGCAAGGCTGATCATCGCTGCAACGTTTCTCCGAAATCCAGCCAAGGGTTCAGGAGAACAGTCCTGACAAAATGTGTGTATTAAAACCTTTATTGCGCCATAACTCTTTCAACCGAAATACGGCGATGACATGCATAACTAGGCTTGGTACTGATCATCCCTGCAAAGTTTCGTTGAAATCCAGCCAAGGGTTCAAGAGAAATAGTCCAGATAAAGTCTGTGTAGTAAAACCGTCAAAGGGCCATAACTCAGCCAAAATCATTGAAGCAGAACAGTGATGATATGCACCAATAGGCCTGTTATTGATCATCCCTGCATATTTTCGCTGAAATCCGGCCAAGGTTCAGGAAAAAAAGTCCGGACAAAGTTTGTGTATTGAAACCTTCTGCCAAAAATCATTCAACTGGAACACGGTGACGACATACATGCTGATCATTCCTGTAAAGTTTCATTAAATTCTGGCCAAATGAAAGCCCTATCGTCTTAATGAGGCAAAATATAGCATTTTTAGCTAAATCAATGGCCGTAACTCCGGTGTTACTAAAGCGATTTGGCTGCTTTTCAAACTTGTCTGAGCTTACATTGATATTAAAAATCTATGTAAGTTTGGTAAAGATCAAATAATAAATGAAGGTGCTAGAGTGTTCACAAGGCAGAATAGTTTTTTCAGAAAAAACAAGGGCCATAACTCTGCTGTTACCAATCCCATTTAGCTGGTCGTCCGAGCTTTCATTGATATTAACAATCTTTGTAAGTTTGGTAAAGATCAAATAATAAATGAAGGTGCTAGAGTGTTCACAAGGCAGTATATGGCATTTTTTAGCAAATTAAAGGCCATAACTCTGCTGTTACTCATTCGATTTGACTAGTTTTCAAACTTGTTTAAGATTTCATTGCTATTAACAATCTGTGCATTTTTTTCAAGGAAGAAAATGGCATTTTTCAGTAAAACCATGGCCATAACTCTTTTGTTACCGATCCGACCTGGCTGGTTTTCGAACTTGTCCCGAGCTTTCAGTGATATTAATAATCTGTGCAAGTTTGGTAAAGATCAAATAGTAAAGGTGCTGGATTTGAAATTCGAAAACCAGCCAGACCGGATCAGTAACGCCAGAGTTATGGCCCTTGTTTTACTGAAAAATGCCATACCACTCTAGCACCTTCATTTATTATTTGATCTTTACCAAACTTACATAGAATTGTTAATATCATTGAAAGCTCGGGACAAGTTTGAAAAGCCAGCCAGATCGGTTGAATGATTTTGGCAGAGTTATGGCCCTTTAAAGGTTTTAGTACACAAACTTTGTCCGGACTAGTTCTCCTAAACTCCTGACCGAATTTCAATGAAACTTTGCTGGTATGATTAGTACCAAGATTGGTTGTGCGTTTCATCACCATGTTCTGGCATATTCATCTTCCTAATTATACCTAAAATGCATATTTTATTAATGTCCATTGACTGTTCTAATCATTTGACCTATTTAATATGATGTATTGAAAAGAAATGCCAGTTGGTATGACAATTAAGATGTATGATTAAGTGCAAAAAATATCTCCGACTTTGATTACAGATTATTGTCCTTGGTATTCACATGACCGGCATATGCTTGAAGTAGGTATTTTTAAGCACGCTATGAAAATGACAAAACAAAATCCTCATTTAAGAAACATCTGAACAAGTTTTCTTCTCTTATAGGTTTACCACCACCAATTCGAGTGTAGTTCCTATAATAACAAGCAAATTCAATGAATTGATATCTCCCGCCGAATGATGTATTATCCTCGAGTGGAAGAAATGTGTTCGGATTTTTTTTTAATTACTATAAATCATGTCCTTGAGCCTTCATAAGTTCAAATATCTACTAGATAGTATTTTTGAAATTCATCACCATAGTAAATTTGAAAAAAAGGTGTACCATTTTAAGGCATTGACTTTTATAGAGGGACTAAATGGCTGGACTGGGTGTAATATTAGCAGGTGTGTATAATATAGTAATACAATTAATGTAATATACAAGAAATGTAAAATTGTGTATCAATGATTACTTTTTAATTACCTGGCCATGTGATATTTATCAATCTGATTACTTCATCTCATTACTATGGCTACTATCAGATGATCTTGTTATTTCAGGGGGAGGGATGTACTTGGCTCAAGTTTGGCTAGCTTTAAAATAAATCAAACTTTCATTAATATAAACACTCAAACCAAGTTTGACATGAGACCCAGGGGCAGAGCCAAATTTGACCCAGTGTCACCATTTGAACAAACTTGGTAGAATTGAATTGAATCGAATTTTAAGGCGTACCAACACAGGAAAGGTTATATGGCGCCTAACAGGCATGAACATGCCAGGCTCATCCTCCATGTACATCGAGATAAAATATGGAAAATGGGCCTAGAACCTTCTCACCAAACTTGGTAGAGGACCATAAGCTGAGTGTAAATACAAAATATTAAACCTTTGACTCTTATAGTTCCAGAGAAGAAGATTTTTAAAGCTTTTCCCTATATATAAGTCTATGTAAAACTGCGACCCCTGGGGCAGGGCCAAATTTGACCCCAGGGTCTCCATTTGAACAAAACTGGTAGAGGATCCATAAGCTGATAATAAATGAAAAAGATTAAACCTTTATCTCTTGTAGTTTCAGAGAAGATTTTTGAAGTTCTTCCCTATAACTATGTAAAACTGATCCAACAAGAGTCCCTAAGCTCCCCATTAAAGAAAAAATGAACCCATGAGCCAAGGCTTCTTATGAGAAAAACAAAATTCAAAATAACTCTATGTAAAACTGATCCAACAAGGCCCCCTTATCCCTGAACCAAGGTTCCTTATGAGAATTTTTTTTTTTTTTTTTTTAAAAATTCAGTTTTTTCTTCTTTGTATTTTTTTAGAAAAAAATGAACCCACGAACCAAGGCTTCTCATGAAAAAATGGAAATAATTTGAAAAAAAAAGAAGAAAAATTTGCCTTCTGTGAGATTTGAACCCTTGGCCTGAATAATTAAAGGGGACATTCATCAATATATATATAACGGCAATAACTCCGGCGTTACTAGGACGATTCTGAAATAAATTTGCCGCGTCACATCCCACTAGTGGGATAAACATTATAGTCAAGTTTAATGAAAATCAAGCAGTTATCAAGATATGGCTGTGGACGGACAGAATTAAGCAATTTTTAGCAATTAAACGGCAATAACTCCGGCGTTACTGGGGCGATTCCGGAAAAAATATGCGTGTCATCCCATTATCGGGATAAACATTATTACCAAGTGTAATGAAAATCCAACTTGTAGTTATGAAGATATGGCTCAGGTCGGACGGATGGACGGATGGAAGGACGAAGGGACCTATCGGGATAAACATTATAACCAAGTGTAATGAAAATCCAACTTGTAGTTATGAAGTTATGGCTCCGGACGGACGGATGGACGAAGGGACGGAAGGATGGACGGACAATGCCAAATTAATATCCCTCTGCCTTTCGCGAGGGATAAAAGTAATCCCTCCTTTTTTGATGGAAATGGGCATTATAAGTAGGGGAAAACTGCCCATTTCTATTCGATTTTGTTGCTGTATGTATAAGAAGCATATTAATAGGTTTTACTGGATCACTGATGAACATTTTCGACAATGCAGTGTTGTCAGATCCTTGTAGCTAGAGTATCGTAGCGTGATAAAGGGTCTGATTTTAATGAGATTGCATTAACTCTTAAACAAATTATTAGAAGGGTGATCCACGGAACACTTGTGTCGCCTGCCATGCACGTATTTCAGAAAGGACAATCTAACGATAAAGTTTGAAGACGGGTGCAGCGCTTCATGAATTACTGAGCAGATTTTTTTAAAGTGCTAAAGTTTATGAAAAGGGGCATAAATCTGAATTGAGTAATTTATAAAGAAGGACTGTATAAAGTTTCATGATCATAGGTCAATATTTCATCAAGTTATGAGCTAGTTAGATTGCAGGTTAACTTTTTATGAAAAGGGGCACAACTCTGCCAAAATGAAAATCAGAGTTATTGGATATGTCAAAGAAAAGGGACATAACTCTGCTTAAAATGAAAGTCAGAGCTATTGGACATTTTAACGGCATTGAATAATTGATAAAGACAAACTGTATAAAGTATTATGACCATAGGTCAATATTTTGTTGTGAGCCAGGTTAGGTTGCAGGTTAAAGTTTTATGAAAAGGGACATAACTCTGCCCACATTTAGGTGGTGGTGATGAACGTGAGTCAGGTATGTAATAGGCCCCACATTAAGGTGGTGGTGATGGACGTGAGTCAGATATGTAATAGGCCCCACATTTAGGTGGTGGTGATGGACAGGAGTCAGGTATGTAATAGGCCCCACATTTAGGTGGTGGTGATGGACGCGAGTCAGATATGTAACAGACCCCACATTTAGGTGGTGGTGATGGACGCGAGTCATGTATGTAACAGGCCCCACTTTTAGGTGGTGGTGATGGACGCGGGTCAGGTATGTAATAGGCCCCACATTTAGGTGGTGGTGATGGACGCGAGTCAGATATGTAATAGGCCCCACATTTAGGTGGTGGTGATGGACGCGAGTCAGATATGTAATAGGCCCCACATTTAGGTGGTGGTGATGGACGCGAGTCAGGTATGTAATAGGCCCCACATTTAGGTGGTGGTGATGGACGCGAGTCAGGTATGTAATAGGCCCCACATTTAGATGGTGGTGATGGACGCGAGTCAGGTATGTAATAGGCCCCACATTTAGGTGGTGGTGATGGACGTGAGTCAGGTATGTAATAGGCCCCACATTTAGGTGGTGGTGATGGACGTTGAGTCAGGTATGTAATAGGCCCCACATTTAGGTGGTGGTGATGGACGCGAGTCAGATATGTAACAGACCCCACATTTAGGTGGTGGTGATGGACGCGAGTCAGGTATGTAACAGGCCCCACATTTAGGTGGTGGTGATGGACGCGAGTCAGGTATGTAATAGGCCCCACATTTAGGTGGTGGTGATGGACGCGAGTCAGTTATGTAATAGGCCCCACATTTAGATGGTGGTGATGGACGCGAGTCAGTTATGTAATAGGCCCCACATGTAGGTGGTGGTGATGGACGCAAGTCAGGTATGTAATAGGCCCCATATTTAGGTGGTGGTGATGGACGCGAGTCAGGTATGTAATAGGCCCCACATTTAGGTGGTGGTGATGGACGCAAGTCAGGTATGTAATAGGCCCCACATTTAGGTGGTGGTGATGGACGTGAGTCAGGTATGTAATAGGCCCTACATTTAGGTGGTGGTGATGGACGCGAGTCAGATATTTAATAGGCCCCACATTTTGTCAGATGCAAAATGAAGGTGCTAGAGTGTTTACTAGGCAAAATATAGCCTATCTGACCTCTAGATAAGATGTTTACCATTTGGCTTTTTTACCCATTATTTTTTATATATATATATTATTTTTTTTAACCCAATCATTTTTTTATCAATATTTTATCTTTCATATTTTGATAACGTATTTTATCGACTATAGTGCGCACCCATGTATAGTGTGCACCCCCTTCTTAGAGGTGAAACCTGGGTAAAAAAAGTTTCCGTGTATAGTGCACATCAAAATACTTTTTAGATAAAGGTAAAGTCAGATTGGCAAAGAAGCAAGATTTTCATTTGTCTAACGCATATTCAGACTGTGTTTTGTAGTATTAATAGTGGATTATTCTGTTAGCTAAAATAATATATTTGGTGAAATAAACTATTTGGAAGAGTTTGTGTGTTTATTTATTTACTCTTGCATCTGCTCATGCGTCCCCTCTCCCTCCATAACTCGTCAGAATAAAATGAGTCATCATTATCGTCTTCATTGTCGTCTGCTGCATTTTAATATATATCAGAATAGAATCGGACTGTAACAATACGTGTACCAGTCTAATCAGCTGGAAATCACGTGATATCAAGCCAGCTGATATAAATAACAAAACTAGGGCCGAAATGTTCTACGAAGTTCTACAACAAATATGCAAACATTTATATAAAAACAAGCTTTATAATAAACTTTATTCAGTTCTAAGTCGAATTAAGTGAATAAATTACTTGTATAACGCGAGTAAGTCACGAAAAATAAAGTATTATCGGCATTCACAATTGTCTGTCTGTTAGCCTCAATGTTTTTTATCGTCGTTTGTCTCCATTCTGACATTGATTTTCTGCATATAAAATGCAAGAAAAAATGTTGGTTTCCTTAAAATGCACACCCCTTTCAACTTCCAGCCTGCAATAGTTTATCTGTAATATTTAAATTGCAACACACTGATCACTCAAATCAAATATTATTGGGCAGACAACTGACACGACTTCTTTTATGGGATATAAAAACACAGACAGGATTACATTACCCTTTCATTTTACATAAATTTAACACGTTTATAAAGTAAACATGACCTGAAACCCATCTTTGAAATGTTTTGTCAAGCGTATACTCACTCTGAATATGTTCTAATCGAGTCTTGCATCATATAGTACTGGAACATATTCTGTGACGATTACATAACAGTTCGACAATCAAACAAATAATTCTGAAGATGGATATTTCCAAAATTTTAAACGTGGTGTATTTAAGTTTCGATACGCATTGAAATAAATCTTTTGTATTTTCTGGCTCATTTATTTGCCTAAATTGTAACACAGATATGCAGCTTATCTAGAGCTCTGGCATTTTTTTCATTAAATCAAGGGCCGATATTGGTATTTCAAAAATGCTTTTTTCATCAAATAAAGCCTCTGGCCATGTTTGGAATGAAGGTGCTGGAGTGTCGACAACAAAATGTTAATGGACTAACGAAAAACAGACAATAGCATAAGCCCTACTGGCCAAGCTTTGTGTGTAGAGTAGAGCTTAAAACGAAAATAAGGCCAATCCAATTACCGTTTAGGGCAAAGTCAATATGCACTCAGATTGAGCCATTTCTACACACTTTTTCACAGTTAACTTTCAACATAACTTTTAACTTCTAACTACAAGAGATGGCAGATGTAGTTTAAAGAATCTAGCATACTCAAATCCCACTTTGTCCATATGTGTATGTAGAATTTACTGAATCTAGATAACATATGTCTGGTGTCCATATGTGTATGTAGTTTACTGAATCTAGATTACAGATGTCTGTTGTCCATATGTGGATATGGTTAACTGAATCTAGATTACACATGTCTGTTGTCCATATGTGGATATGGTTAACTGAATCTAGATTACACGTCTGTTGTCCATGTGTATGTAGTTTACTGAAAGTTACATTCCGGTTCCTCTTTAACTCCTGGCGGCGTTCTTTGTAGTACGATTCACTGTGGTTCCTCTTTTACTACTGGCGGCGGTGCATGTAGGTGGAAGAATCTAGCATACAAATGTCCCACTTTGCCTATATGTGTATGTACTATGGCTTGCACAATTTCTATATGTCTTTGTTCACAAACTGAAGAAACAAAAGACATCCAATATATATACAGTTATAAAACTGAAAGATAAATGTATGAAAACAAGATTTTTTTTCAGAAGTTCATCACTCATTTCTATATTGAATGTCGGACGCAGGACTATAATTAAACGGATGCAGATTATTTGCTGACATATAACACTTAAACGCTGAATCTATTTACCTGACATACATGCATCGCAGATCAGAATAAACTGAATTTATTAATTTGACATACATGCATCCCAACAGACCAGGATAAAAGTAAACTTTAAAGTTTGACTTTAGACGATACCAGATTTAGCTATGTATGTTGCAAGAGTTGCCTAGAGTTGCTAAGAGTTGCAATGGCTGGGTAATATTATTGATGTTGACAGGAGTCGCCATAGTTGCGATGGCCAGGTAATATTATCGACGTTGCCATAGTTGCGATGGCCGGGTAATATTATCGACGTTGCCAGAGTTGCGATGGCTGTGTAATATTATTGATGTTGCCAGGTGTTGCCAGAGTTATGATGGCTGTGTAATATTATTGATATTGCCAGGAGTTGCCAGAGTTGCGATGGCCGGTTAATATTAATGATGTTGCCAGGAGTTGCCAGAGTTGCGATGGCCAGGTAATATTATTGATGTTGCCAGGAGTTGCCAGAGTTGCGATGGCCGGGTAATATTAATGATGTTGCCAGGAGTTGCCAGAGTTGCGATGGCCGGGTAATGTTATTGATGCTGCCAGGAGTTGCCAGAGTTGCGATGGCCGGGTAATATTATTGATGTTGCCAGAGTTGCGATGGCCGGGTAATATTATTGATGTTGCCAGGAGTTGCCAGAGTTGCGATGGCCGGGTAATATTAATGATGTTGCCAGGAGTTGCCAGAGTTGCGATGGGTGGGTAATATTAATGATGTTGCCAGGAGTTGCAAGAGTTGCGATGGCCGGGTAATATTAATGATGTTGCCAGGAGTTGCCAGAGTTGCGATGGCCGGGTAATATTAATGATGTTGCCAGGAGTTGCCAGAGTTGCGATGGCCGGGTAATATTAATGATGTTGCCAGGAGTTGCCAGAGTTGCGATGGCTGGGTAATATTAATGATGTTGCCAGGCGTTGCCAGAGTTGCGATGGCCGGGTAATATTAATGATGTTGCCAGGAGTTGCCAGAGTTGCGATGGCTGGGTAATATTAATGATGTTGCCAGGAGTTGCCAGAGTTGTGATGGCTGGGTAATATTATTGATGTTGCCAGGAGTTGCCAGAGTTGCGATGGCCGGAGGATTAGTATAGCCTCTAGATCAAGCGGTCCTGGGTTCTCTTCCCATTGGGATTGCACCTTATTAGGGCCAGGCAATGTGAGAGACATTGGAGGTAATGTTGTTCCGATTAATCGATTTGATCGATCATCAATCAGTTATGCCTTTGATCTGATTAATTGATTACAATTTTTCATGATCGACTTTACTCGGTTGTTGAAAATTATGGCTTTTTTATTCTCTTGTACTAAAATATACATGAAATAAAATGAGTTATAATTTTGCAACAAGTAATCACATATTTATAGTGGGTATCACAACTTATTTTTTAAAATATATGTTGGTCAGTTTCATTCAGTTCCTTTATTACCAGAAAATACTTGAAATGTGGTTCTTTTCTTCATTATAGTCTGAAAAAGGCCTACACTTGTCTTTTATAGCAGCCATGTTCAATCGATTAATGATCGATCATCGGTCGATTAAATATTCTGATGATCGATCATGAATTTTCAGCCGATTCCCAAAACTAATTTGTAAAGCCTTGGTCCTGTGTGCAGGGATTGCCAAATCCTATGCATTTAAAAGGTCTCCTTGCAAAGTTCAGTTAGGAGTAGGTGAGTTATCACCGTTGCACAGGATTCAGGCCTTTAAACCATCCTTGGAAATGGGGCTGCTTTTCATATATGAAACAGGGTAGCAGTCCAGGCTCACAAAATTGCCGGTTTTACCGGTTCTGGACTGAAAGCGGGATGCCGGATTGATTCATATTATCAAAAACCTGAAATAAATTGGTCCGAAATGTTGGACATCTGCAAAACACATGCTGCTGTGTATATTTCCTTTGTAACTTGACACCTCTGTTGCCCCAACAGGCATTAATTGCTCCCCTAATTGAACCTGAGCTAGGTAACAACATGACCGTAACACGTGATGTGTTGAATTTGCTAGTAATTAGACAGACCAGTCTGCCCCTTATTATCGCATTTCAACCAATCGTAGTGGAGCGCAGTGGTCTAGTGGTAGAACGTTGGACCCATGATCCAAAAGTCGTGGGTTCGATTCCCGTCATTGCCATATGCGTTGTGTCCCTGAGCAAGACACTTTATCTGCATTGCTTAGTACTGGTTCTACCCAGGAAGACATCGAGAGTGATTCAAATAAGTTCATAGAGCTTTCGTTACAATCGATGTAAAATAAATAAGTTTAAACTAACCAATCGTAATGAAATTGTAATGCTCGAGTTAGTTCGGACTGACACACTTAAATAATTTTAAAACGATAACAATGATGATGGCGCGTAAATAATCAAACCATGTTGTTTTAGCACATGTGTTTCAGTTTGTATGTTTTTTGTAAATAAATGTTCACTGTAATGTAAATTCAAAATAGAAATGTGTCCATGGGACTTGGATGCCCCCACTGAAAACAACGCAGTAACAGAAGTTCAATTTTGACACAGAATGGATATGCACATTTTGGCATCATACATAAACTTCCTGTAAAGTTTCGCAGCAATCAATTGAAAACTGTGGGTGGAGAAAGACACACAAAATATTCAACGTAAAATTTAACAAAAAAAAAAGGTCGTAACTCGAGTCGTACATGGCCGATTTTGAAACCAAATCAATATTCACATCTTGATATCACAGGTAAGCATCATGTAAAGCTTTGAAACAATCGGTTGGAAACTGTGAGAGAAGATACAAAACTTTCGGACGGACGGACATGGCAAAAACGGTATGCTCCCTATCCATTCAGTGGTGGGGGCATAAAAAATGTAGCCATTTTTATCTTACCTCGTCTGGTTACTTCACTGGGATCTTCTGTTGGTGGATTTTCCTATAAAATAGTGAGTGTGGTTGTTTTTATTAAACATCTGTGATAAATGTAGAAACTGAAGCTTCATCTTTAGATAAAATAGTGCAATGTCAAAGAAACAAGGCTGCCACCTCACCGGGCATTATACGCTTGCTGGCTATGGGTTTTTTAAAAGCATTTTGTAGGCCACTGTGACCTTGACCTTTGACCTATTGACCCCCAAAAAAACTGTTCTAACAATAGTGAGTAATAAAGCATTTACCTTCATGTATCTCCATATAGCCAGTAATAGCAGGAACATGTCAAAGGGCGTTACAAAGGGGAATAACTCTGACAGTAATCCAAGTGGGGGTGGTAACAAGCAGCTCTGAAATACAGACAATTCATGCATTCAAAATGTATACATTTATAATTTTCGCACAGTAAATAAACAATGACAATTTGTGTTTTGAAAATTGCATCCATTTTAAAGGTATTATTCTAATCATTAAACACAACAATGTTGTCATGTCCCCAGAGCCCCAACTTCGCCATTTTCATAGATCAAATCAATTAAAACATCTACCCAAATATATCGTTTTAAGATTTAGATTAACAATCCTAATTGGATGTTGGGGATGGGGTATAAAAATGAGTTACCTTGTAGAGGCATCTCACTATATTACATGCACATTCCAACTGTTTGGGTGAGTTAGGGGTCATCTTGTCTCTTGATGATTCAAAATGGCTCATCATGATGGCCGTGAGTGATTTAAATACTGTGGAACACCGAGAAATGACCAGCGTATCTGAAATGAAATAAAGCACTCTGGAACACCAAGACATGACCAGCATATCTGAAATGAAATAAAGCAAAGTGGAACACCAAGACAGCATATCTAAAATGAAATAAAGTACTGTGGAACACCAAGACATGACCAGTGTATCGGAAATGGAACAAAGTACAGTGGAACATGGAGACATGACCAGCGTATCTGAAATGGAATAAAGCACTGTGGAACATGGAGACATGACCAGCATGTCTGATATGGAATGAAGCACTGTGGAACATGGAGACATGACCAGTGTATCTGAAATGAGATAAAGCACTGTGGAACATGGAGACATGACCAGTGTATCTGAAATGGAATAAAGCACTGTAGAACATGGAGACATGACCAGTGTATCTGAAATGAGATAAAGCACTGTGGAACATGGAGACATGACCAGTGTATCTGAAATGAGATAAAGCACTGAGGAACATGAAGACATGACCAGTGTATCTGAAATGAGATAAAGCACTGTGGAACATGGAGACATGACCAGTGTATCAGAAATGGAATGAAGCACTGTGGAACATGGAGACATGACCAGCGTATCTGAAATGAGATAAAGCACTGTGGAACATGGAGACATGACCAGTGTATCTGAAATGAGATAAAGCACTGTAGAACATGGAGACATGACCAGTGTATCTGAAATGAGATAAAGCACTGTGGAACATGGAGACATGACCAGCGTATCTGAAATGAGATAAAGCACTGTGGAACATGGAGACATGACCAGTGTATCTGAAATGAGATAAAGCACTGTGGAACATGGAGACATGACCAGCGTATCTGAAATGGAATGAAGCACTGTGGAACATGGAGACATGACCAGCGTATCTGAAATGAGATAAAGCACTGTGGAACATGGAGACATGACCAGCATGTCTGATATGGAATGAAGCACTGTGGAACATGGAGACATGACCAGTGTATCTGAAATGAGATAAAGCACTGTGGAACATGGAGACATGACCAGTGTATCTGAAATGAGATAAAGCACTGTGGAACATGGAGACATGACCAGCGTATCTGAAATGGAATGAAGCACTGTGGAACATGGAGACATGACCAGCGTATCTGAAATGAGATAAAGCACTGTAGAACATGGAGACATGACCAGCATATCTGAAATGAGATAAATCACTGTGGAACATGGAGACATGACCAGCGTATCTGAAATGGAATGAAGCACTGTGGAACCTGGAGACATGACCAGCGTATCTGAAATGAGATAAAGCACTGTGGAACATGGAGACATGACCAGTGTATTTGAAATGAGATAAAGCACTGTGGAACATGGAGACATGACCAGCGTATCTGAAATGAGATAAAGCACTGTGGAACATGGAGACATGACCAGCGTATCTGAAATGAGATAAAGCACTGTGGAACACGGAGACATGACCAGTATATCTGAAATGGAATGAAGCACTGTGGAACATGGAGACATGACCAGCATGTCTGATATGGAATGAAGCACTGTGGAACATGGAGACATGACCAGCATATCTGTAATGAGATAAAGCACTGTGGAACATGGAGACATGACCAGCATATCTGAAATGAGATAAAGCACTGTGGAACATGGAGACATGACCAGCGTATCTGAAATGAGATAAAGCACTGTGGAACATGGAGACATGACCAGCGTATCTGAAATGAGATAAAGCACTGTGGAACATGGAGACATGACCAGTATATCTGAAATGGAATGAAGCACTGTGGAACATGGAGACATGACCAGCATGTCTGATATGGAATGAAGCACTGTGGAACATGGAGACATGACCAGCATATCTGAAATGAGATAAAGCACTGTGGAACATGGAGACATGACCAGTGTATCTGAAAGGAGATAAAGCACTGTGGAACATGGAGACATGAGCAGCGTATCTGAAATGAGATAAAGCACTGTGGAACATGGAGACATGACCAGCGTATCTGAAATGAGATAAAGCACTGTGGAACATGGAGACATGACCAGTATATCTGAAATGGAATGAAGCACTGTGGAACATGGAGACATGACCAGCATGTCTGATATGGAATGAAGCACTGTGGAACATGGAGACATGGCCAGCATATCTGAAATGGAATGAAGCACTGTGGAACATGGAGACATGACCAGCATGTCTGATATGGAATGAAGCACTGTGGAACATGGAGACATGACCAGCATATCTGAAATGAGATAAAGCACTGTGGAACATGGAGACATGACCAGTATATCTGAAATGGAATGAAGCACTGTGGAACATGGAGACATGACCAGCATGTCTGATATGGAATGAAGCACTGTGGAACATGGAGACATGACCAGCGTATCTGATATGGAATGAAGCACTGTGGAACATGGAGACATGACCAGCGTATCTGATATGGAATGAAGCACTGTGGAACATGGAGACATGACCAGCATATCTGAAATGGAATGAAGCACTGTGGAACATGGAGACATGACCAGTGTATCTGAAATGAGATAAAGCACTGTGGAACATGGAGACATGACCAGCGTATCTGAAATGAGATAAAGCACTGTGGAACATGGAGACATGACCAGTATATCTGAAATGGAATGAAGCACTGTGGAACATGGAGACATGACCAGCATGTCTGATATGGAATGAAGCACTGTGGAACATGGAGACATGACCAGCATATCTGAAATGAGATAAAGCACTGTGGAACATGGAGACATGACCAGTGTATCTGAAAGGAGATAAAGCACTGTGGAACATGGAGACATGACCAGCATGTCTGATATGGAATGAAGCACTGTGGAACATGGAGACATGACCAGCATATCTGAAATGAGATAAAGCACTGTGGAACATGGAGACATGACCAGTGTATCTGAAATGAGATAAAGGACTGTGGAACATGGAGTCATGACCAGCATATCTGAAATGGAATGAAGCACTGTGTAACAAGGAGACATGACCGGCCCATATCTGAAATGAGATAAAGCACTGTGGAACATGGAGACATGACCAGTATATCTGAAATGGAATGAAGCACTGTGGAACATGGAGACATGACCAGCGTATCTGAAATGGAATAAAGATATATCAGGTCATCATTTATATTTACATCACAGACTATTATCTTAAAAGCATAGAGCTCAAACAAACACAGAAGTTTTGTGTGGTATATTAGTAGATAACAAAGCCACCAACAGCAACTTATTTCCGACACCGAATTCTGCCACAGAATAATTGAAAAGTCATTTAAAATATTGTTAAAATGATTTCATTCAAATTGATTTACATTAGCTTGTAAACAAACAACAGTTTTATATATACAAATCATTATGCATAGCTTATATCACAAAGCACAGTATATACATAGAAACCTTGTATTAAATTTTCGTTTTTATAGGATTGAATTCAATATTTCCTCGGGCTATGATAAACATTAGGCTAGTTTAAAGTGCTGTTTAAAGTGCTAACTTTAAACTAGCTTATGCTTTTCATACCCCATGGAAAGCTGTTATACGTACAGTTGGAACAGCGACGCTGCCGACATTGCACAATTTTTTATAGCAAATGATGGCAGTTAGCATGAGAACGCCATGATTTCATCGATATTAAGACTGCAGCCAAGTTAGGATAGGATCGGATGCGAAATCAAGGTACTAGAGTGTTGACAGGACAAAATATGGCTTTTTTAATTAAATCAAAGGCAATAACTCTCTTGTTTATTATCAAATATATTGGTGGTTTCCAAATTCGTTTCAGCTTTCATCGATACTCTGGCCAAGTCTGGTAAAGATCAGTTGCAAAATTAAAGTGCTAGAGTGTTGACATCAAAAAGTTAATGGTCGATGGACAACAAACCATGGCATAAACCCTATTCTCCAAGCAGTATAGCTAAACATTTGGGTTCAAATATATAAAATATATAGAAAACTTTAAAACTAGCTGTTTTTGATTGTTTTGTATATTGTCTGCTGGAACCAAAATTGAACTCAGTTGAGACTTTGGATCCATAAAGATGCATACTAAGTTTGAAAGGCTTGGGGCAGACCCTTTCTACAGTCCCACCTTTACATGTACACTTACTTGATGCTAACATCTGTAGTATCTCCCATAGTACTGGATTATCATCAAACACCTTCATTACATACAGATCTCTGAAATATATCACATCAAACATTGTCATTACATAGATCTCTGAAATATACCATATCAAACACTTTCATTACATACAGATCTCTGAAATATACCACATCAAACATCTTCATTACATACAGATCTCTGAAATATATCACATCAAACATTGTCATTACATACAGATCTCTGAAATATACCACATCAAACATTTTCATTACATACAGATCTCTGAAATATACCACATCAAACACCTTCATTACATACAGATCTCTGAAATATACCACAACAAACACCTTCATTACATACATATCTCTGAAATATACCACATCAACACCTTCATTACATACAGATCTCTGAAATAAACCACATCAAACACCTTCTTTACATACAGATCTCTGAAATATACCACATCAAACATCTTCATTACATTCAGATCTCTGAAATGTACCACATCAAACATTTTCATTTCATACAGATCTCCCGAAATATACCACATCAAACACCTTCATTACATACAGATCTCTGAAATATACCACATCAAACACCTTCATTACATACATATCTCTGAAATATACCACATCAAACACCTTCATTACATACAGATCTTTGAAATATACCACATCAAACATTGTCATTACAGACAGATCTCTGAAATATACCACATCAAACACCTTCATTACATACATATCTCTGAAATATACCACATCAAACACCTTCATTACATACAGATCTCCGAAATATACCACATTAAACACCTGCATTACATACAGATCTCTGAAATATACCACATCAAACACCTTTATTACATACAGATCTCTGAAATATACCACATCAAACACCTTCATTACATACAGATCTCCGAAATATACCACATCAAACACCTTCATTACATACAGATCTCTGAAATATACCACATCAAACATTGTCATTACATACAGATCTCTGAAATATACCACATCAAACACCTTCATTACATACCACATCAAACACCTTCATTTAATACATACAGATCTCTGAAATATACCACATCAAACACCTTCATTACATACCACATCAAACACCTTCATTACATACAGATCTCTGAAATATACCACATCAAACACCTTCATTACATACAGATCTCCGAAATATACCACATCAAACACCTTCATTCCATACAGATCTCTGAAATATACCACATCAAACACCTTCATTACATACCACATCAAACACCTTCATTACATACAGATCTCTGAAATATACATCAAACACCTTCATTACATACAGATCTCTGAAATATACCACATCAACACCTTCATTACATACAGATCGCTGAAATATACCACATCAAACACCTTCATTACATACCACATCAAACACCTTCATTACATACAGATCTCTGAAATATACCACATCAAACACCTTCATTACATACCACATCAAACATCTTCATTACATACAGATCTCTGAAATATACCACATCAAACACCTTCATTACATACAGATCTCTGAAATATACCACATCAAACACCTTCATTACATACCACATCAAACACCTTCATTACATACAGATCTCTGAAATATACCACATCAAACACCTTCATTACATACCACATCAAACATCTTCATTACATACAGATCTCTGAAATATACCACATCAAACACCTTCATTACATACAGATCTCCGAAATATACCACATCAAACATTGTCATTACATACAGATCTCTGAAATATACCACATCAAACACCTTCATTACATACCACATCAAACACCTTCATTACATACAGATCTCTGAAATATACCACATCAAACACCTTCATTACATACCACATCAAACATCTTCATTACATACAGATCTCTGAAATATACCACATCAAACACCTTCATTACATACAGATCTCTGAAATATACCACATCAAACACCTTCATTACATACCACATCAAACATCTTCATTACATACAGATCTCTGAAATATACCACATCAAACACCTTCATTACATACAGATCTCCGAAATATACCACATCAAACATTGTCATTACATACAGATCTCTGAAATATACCACATCAAACACCTTCATTACATACAGATCTCTGAAATATACCACATCAAACATTTTCATTACATACAGATCCTTGAAATATACCACATCAAACATCTTCATTACATACAGATCTCTGAAATATACCACATCAAACATCTTCATTACATACAGACCTCTGAAATATACCACATCAAACATCTTCATTACATTCAGATCTCTGAAATGTACCACATCAAACATTTTCATTTCATACAGATCTCCGAAATATACCACATCAAACATCTTCATTACATACAGATCCTTGAAATATACCACATCAAACATCTTCATTACATTCAGATCTCTGAAATGTACCACATCAAACATTTTCATTTCATACAGATCTCCGAAATATACCACATCAAACACCTTCTTTACATACAGATCTCTGAAATATACCACATCAAACACCTTCATTACATACATATCTCTGAAATATACCACATCAAACACCTTCATTACATACAGATCTTTGAAATATACCACATCAAACATTGTCATTACATACAGATCTCTGAAATATACCACATCAAACACCTTCATTACATACATATCTCTGAAATATACCACATCAACACCATCATTACATACAGATCTCCGAAATATACCACATCAAAAACCTTCATTACATACAGATCTCTGAAATATACCACATCAAACACCTTCATTACATACATATCTCTGAAATATACCACATTAAACATCTTCATTACATACAGATCTTTGAAATATACCACATCAAACACCTTCATTACATACAGATCCTTGAAATATACCACATCAAACACCTTCATTACATACAGATCCTTGAAATACATCACATCAAACATCTTCATTACATACAGATCTTTGAAATATACAACATCAAACACCTTCATTACATACAGATCCTTGAAATATACCACATTAAACACCTTCATTACATACAGATCCTTGAAATATACCACATCAAACACCTTCATTACATACAGATCCTTGAAATATACCACATTAAACATCTTCATTACATACAGATCTTTGAAATATACCACATCAACACCTTCATTACATACAGATCTCCGAAATATACCACATCAGACACCTTCATTACATACAGATCTCTGATTTATACAATAATAAATATGAATTTATGTATTCAATATCAAATTGTTGCATGTTTAATTTGTGATTTATCAAAGAGCTTGCTGCGTAGGAGTGTAATGAATATATCATAAGACATTAGTGTAATATACAAATGAAGGCCGAATCAGCTCCGTTCATTGCTCATGTGGTCAGTAATATTTATCCACCAGAGCTCACACTGAATAAGCCAACAGTTTGAATACTATAGCAGCATTCATCGATCTTCATCTCTTTCAAATACTTACATACAGACTAAAGTCTACTACAAAAGAGACTTTTAACTTTGACACTGTTTACTATCTACATCTAGATGGGCTCTTCATTAGCCTTCGCCTCTCCCCATAGGTTTAAGTCATTTGCAAATGGCGAAACTGTTGTCAGATGTTTTCACCAATTTGGCGAGTCATACAAATAAAAGTTTGGTAAATTATGCTCCAGACAAGAATTAATTTTGCAAAGAATATTCATTGATAAATTTATAGATTTTTGGAAGCTGAGCTTACCTACACAGTACACAAGGCTCTTGATGTAGTTATACTATCAGACATAAATTTACAAAGAGCAACAACTCTAATTTGAATGAAGATAAGAGTTATAGTTCTTGTGCTCAAGATTGTTAACACATAAAAATCAATTTAAGCTAACCAGTAAGCAAAGAGTTGTACAGTGCAGAGCTATGGTGCCATTGACCAGTAGGCAGAGTTGTACAGTGCAGACCTATGGTGCCATTGAACAGTAGGCAGAGTTGTACAGTGCAGACTTATGGTGCCATTGACCAGTAGGCAGAGTTGTACAGTGCAGACTTATGGTGCCATTGACCAGTAGGCAGAGTTGTACAGTGCAGACCTATGGTGCCATTGATCAGTAGGCAGAGTTGTACAGTGCAGACCTATACCTATGGTGCCATTGACCAGTAGGCAGAGTTGTACAGTGCAGACCTATGGTGCCATTGACCAGTAGGCAGAGTTGTACAGTGCAGACCTATGGTGCCATTGACCAGTAGGCAGAGTTGAACAGTGCAGACCTATGGTGCCATTGACCAGTAGGCAGAGTTGTACAGTGCAGACTTATGGTGCCATTGATCAGTAGGCAAAGTTGTACAGTGCAGACCTATGGTGCCATTGACCAGTAGGCAGAGTTGTACAGTGCAGACTTATGGTGCCATTGATCAGTAGGCAAAGTTGTACAGTGCAGACCTATGGTGCCATTGATCAGTAGGCAGAGTTGTACAGTGCAGACCTATACCTATGGTGCCATTGACCAGTAGGCAGAGTTGTACAGTGCAGACCTATGGTGCCATTGACCAGTAGGCAGAGTTGTACAGTGCAGACCTATGGTGCCATTGACCAGTAGGCAGAGTTGTACAGTGCAGACCTATGGTGCCATTGATCAGTAGGCAGAGTTGTACAGTGCAGACTTATGGTGCCATTGATCAGTAGGCAAAGTTGTACAGTGCAGACCTATGGTGCCATTGACCAGTAGGCAGAGTTGTACAGTGCAGACTTATGGTGCCATTGATCAGTAGGCAAAGTTGTACAGTGCAGACCTATGGTGCCATTGATCAGTAGGCAGAGTTGTACAGTGCAGACCTATACCTATGGTGCCATTGACCAGTAGGCAGAGTTGTACTGTGCAGACCTATGGTGCCATTGATCAGTAGGCAGAGTTGTACAGTGCAGACCTATACCTATGGTGCCATTGACCAGTAGGCAGAGTTGTACTGTGCAGACCTATGGTGCCATTGATCAGTAGGCAGAGTTGTACAGTGCAGACTTATGGTGACATTGACCAGTAGGCAGAGTTGTACAGTGCAGACCTATGGTGCCATTGACCAGTAGGCAGAGTTGTACAGTGCAGACCTATGGTGCCATTGACCAGTAGGCAAAGTTGTACAGTGCAGACCTATGGTGCCATTGATCAGTAGGCAGAGTTGTACAGTGCAGACCTATGGTGCCATTGACCAGTAGGCAGAGTTGTACAGTGCAGACCTATGGTGCCATTGATCAGTAGGCAGAGTTGTACAGTGCAGACCTATGGTGCCATTGATCAGTAGGCAGAGTTGTACAGTGCAGACCTATGGTGCCATTGATCAGTAGGCAGAGTTGTACAGTGCAGACCTATGGTGCCATTGATCAGTAGGCAGAGTTGTACAGTGCAGACCTATAGTGCCATTGATCAGTAGGCAGAGTTGTACAGTGCAGACCTATGGTGCCATTGATCAGTAGGCAGAGTTGTACAGTGCAGACCTATGGTGCCATTGAACAGTAGGCGGAGTTGTACAGTGCAGACCTATGGTGCCATTGACCAGTAGGCAGAGTTGTACAGTGCAGACCTATGGTGCCATTGACCAGTAGGCAGAGTTGTACAGTGCAGACCTATGGTGCCATTCAACAGTAGGCGGAGTTGTACAGTGCAGACCTATGGTGCCATTGACCAGTAGGCAGAGTTGTACAGTGCAGACCTATGGTGCCATTGACCAGTAGGCAGAGTTGTACAGTGCAGACCTATGGTGCCATTGACCAGTAGGCAGAGTTGTACAGTGCAGACCTATGGTGCCATTGAACAGTAGGCGGAGTTGTACAGTGCAGACCTATGGTGCCATTGACCAGTAGGCAGAGTTGTACAGTGCAGACCTATGGTGCCATTGACCAGTAGGCAGAGTTGTACAGTGCAGACCTATGGTGCCATTGACCAGTAGGCAGAGTTGTACAGTGCAGACCTATGGTGCCATTGAACAGTAGGCAGAGTTGTACAGTGCAGACCTATGGTGCCATTGACCAGTAGGCAAAGTTGTACAGTGCAGACCTATGGTGCCATTGAACAGTAGGCAGAGTTGTACAGTGCAGACCTATGGTGCCATTGATCAGTAGGCAGAGTTGTACAGTGCAGACCTATGGTGCCATTGATCAGTAGGCAAAGTTGTACAGTGCAGAGCTATGGTGCCATTGACCAGTAGGCAGAGTTGTACAGTGCAGACCTTTGGTGACATTGACCAGTAGGCAGAGTTGTACAGTGCAGACCTATGGTTCCATTGACCAGTAGGCAGAGTTGTACAGTGCAGACCTATGGTGCCATTGACCAGTAGGCAGAGTTGTACAGTGCAGACCTATGGTGCCATTGATCAGTAGGCAGAGTTGTACAGTGCAGACCTTTGGTGACATTGACCAGTAGGCAGAGTTGTACAGTGCAGACCTATGGTGCCATTGACCAGTAGGCAGAGTTGTACAGTGCAGACCTATGGTGCCATTGATCAGTAGGCAGAGTTGTACAGTGCAGACCTATGGTGCCATTGATCAGTAGGCAGAGTTGTACAGTGCAGACCTATGGTGCCATTGACCAGTAGGCAGAGTTGTACAGTGCAGACTTATGGTGCCATTGACCAGTAGGCAGAGTTGTACAGTGCAGACCTATGGTGCCATTGATCAGTAGGCAGAGTTGTACAGTGCAGACCTATACCTATGGTGCCATTGACCAGTAGGCAGAGTTGTACAGTGCAGACCTATGGTGCCATTGACCAGTAGGCAGAGTTGTACAGTGCAGACCTATGGTGCCATTGACCAGTAGGCAGAGTTGAACAGTGCAGACCTATGGTGCCATTGACCAGTAGGCAGAGTTGTACAGTGCAGACTTATGGTGCCATTGATCAGTAGGCAAAGTTGTACAGTGCAGACCTATGGTGCCATTGACCAGTAGGCAGAGTTGTACAGTGAAGACTTATGGTGCCATTGATCAGTAGGCAAAGTTGTACAGTGCAGACCTATGGTGCCATTGATCAGTAGGCAGAGTTGTACAGTGCAGACCTATACCTATGGTGCCATTGACCAGTAGGCAGAGTTGTACAGTGCAGACCTATGGTGCCATTGACCAGTAGGCAGAGTTGTACAGTGCAGACCTATGGTGCCATTGACCAGTAGGCAGAGTTGAACAGTGCAGACCTATGGTGCCATTGACCAGTAGGCAGAGTTGTACAGTGCAGACTTATGGTGCCATTGATCAGTAGGCAAAGTTGTACAGTGCAGACCTATGGTGCCATTGACCAGTAGGCAGAGTTGTACAGTGCAGACTTATGGTGCCATTGATCAGTAGGCAAAGTTGTACAGTGCAGACCTATGGTGCCATTGATCAGTAGGCAGAGTTGTACAGTGCAGACCTATACCTATGGTGCCATTGACCAGTAGGCAGAGTTGTACTGTGCAGACCTATGGTGCCATTGATCAGTAGGCAGAGTTGTACAGTGCAGACCTATACCTATGGTGCCATTGACCAGTAGGCAGAGTTGTACTGTGCAGACCTATGGTGCCATTGATCAGTAGGCAGAGTTGTACAGTGCAGACTTATGGTGACATTGACCAGTAGGCAGAGTTGTACAGTGCAGACCTATGGTGCCATTGACCAGTAGGCAGAGTTGTACAGTGCAGACCTATGGTGCCATTGACCAGTAGGCAAAGTTGTACAGTGCAGACCTATGGTGCCATTGATCAGTAGGCAGAGTTGTACAGTGCAGACCTATGGTGCCATTGACCAGTAGGCAGAGTTGTACAGTGCAGACCTATGGTGCCATTGATCAGTAGGCAGAGTTGTACAGTGCAGACCTATGGTGCCATTGATCAGTAGGCAGAGTTGTACAGTGCAGACCTATGGTGCCATTGATCAGTAGGCAGAGTTGTACAGTGCAGACCTATGGTGCCATTGATCAGTAGGCAGAGTTGTACAGTGCAGACCTATAGTGCCATTGATCAGTAGGCAGAGTTGTACAGTGCAGACCTATGGTGCCATTGATCAGTAGGCAGAGTTGTACAGTGCAGACCTATGGTGCCATTGAACAGTAGGCGGAGTTGTACAGTGCAGACCTATGGTGCCATTGACAAGTAGGCAGAGTTGTACAGTGCAGACCTATGGTGCCATTGACCAGTAGGCAGAGTTGTACAGTGCAGACCTATGGTGCCATTGACCAGTAGGCAGAGTTGTACAGTGCAGACCTATGGTGCCATTGAACAGTAGGCGGAGTTGTACAGTGCAGACCTATGGTGCCATTGACCAGTAGGCAGAGTTGTACAGTGCAGACCTATGGTGCCATTGACCAGTAGGCAGAGTTGTACAGTGCAGACCTATGGTGCCATTGACCAGTAGGCAGAGTTGTACAGTGCAGACCTATGGTGCCATTGAACAGTAGGCGGAGTTGTACAGTGCAGACCTATGGTGCCATTGACCAGTAGGCAGAGTTGTACAGTGCAGACCTATGGTGCCATTGACCAGTAGGCAGAGTTGTACAGTGCAGACCTATGGTGCCATTGACCAGTAGGCAGAGTTGTACAGTGCAGACCTATGGTGCCATTGAACAGTAGGCAGAGTTGTACAGTGCAGACCTATGGTGCCATTGACCAGTAGGCAAAGTTGTACAGTGCAGACCTATGGTGCCATTGAACAGTAGGCAGAGTTGTACAGTGCAGACCTATGGTGCCATTGATCAGTAGGCAGAGTTGTACAGTGCAGACCTATGGTGCCATTGATCAGTAGGCAAAGTTGTACAGTGCAGAGCTATGGTGCCATTGACCAGTAGGCAGAGTTGTACAGTGCAGACCTTTGGTGACATTGACCAGTAGGCAGAGTTGTACAGTGCAGACCTATGGTGCCATTGACCAGTAGGCAGAGTTGTACAGTGCAGACCTATGGTGCCATTGATCAGTAGGCAGAGTTGTACAGTGCAGACCTATGGTGCCATTGATCAGTAGGCAGAGTTGTACAGTGCAGACCTTTGGTGACATTGACCAGTAGGCAGAGTTGTACAGTGCAGACCTATGGTGCCATTGACCAGTAGGCAGAGTTGTACAGTGCAGACCTATGGTGCCATTGACCAGTAGGCAGAGTTGTACAGTGCAGACCTATGGTGCCATTGATCAGTAGGCAGAGTTGTACAGTGCAGACCTATGGTGCCATTGATCAGTAGGCAGAGTTGTACAGTGCAGACCTATGGTGCCATTGACCAGTAGGCAGAGTTGTACAGTGCAGACCTATGGTGCCATTGACCAGTAGGCAAAGTTGTACAGTGCAGACCTTTGGTGACATTGACCAGTAGGCAGAGTTGTACAGTGCAGACCTATGGTGCCATTGACCAGTAGGCAAAGTTGTACAGTGCAGACCTATGGTGCCATTGATCAGTAGGCAGAGTTGTACAGTGCAGACCTATGGTGCCATTGAACAGTAGGCAGAGTTGTACAGTGCAGACCTATGGTGCCATTGATCAGTAGGCAGAGTTGTACAGTGCAGACCTATGGTGCCATTGATCAGTAGGCAAAGTTGTACAGTGCAGAGCTATGGTGCCATTGACCAGTAGGCAGAGTTGTACAGTGCAGACCTTTGGTGACATTGACCAGTAGGCAGAGTTGTACAGTGCAGACCTATGGTGCCATTGACCAGTAGGCAGAGTTGTACAGTGCAGACCTATGGTGCCATTGATCAGTAGGCAGAGTTGTACAGTGCAGACCTATGGTGCCATTGATCAGTAGGCAGAGTTGTACAGTGCAGACCTTTGGTGACATTGACCAGTAGGCAGAGTTGTACAGTGCAGACCTATGGTGCCATTGACCAGTAGGCAGAGTTGTACAGTGCAGACCTATGGTGCCATTGATCAGTAGGCAGAGTTGTACAGTGCAGACCTATGGTGCCATTGATCAGTAGGCAGAGTTGTACAGTGCAGACCTATGGTGCCATTGACCAGTAGGCAGAGTTGTACAGTGCAGACCTATGGTGCCATTGACCAGTAGGCAAAGTTGTACAGTGCAGACCTTTGGTGACATTGACCAGTAGGCAGAGTTGTACAGTGCAGACCTATGGTGCCATTGACCAGTAGGCAAAGTTGTACAGTGCAGACCTATGGTGCCATTGATCAGTAGGCAGAGTTGTACAGTGCAGACCTATGGTGCCATTGACCAGTAGGCAGAGTTGTACAGTGCAGACCTATGGTGCCATTGACCAGTAGGCAGAGTTGTACAGTGCAGACCTATGGTGCCATTGATCAGTAGGCAAAGTTGTACAGTGCAGACCTATGGTGCCATTGATCAGTAGGCAGAGTTGTACAGTGCAGACCTATGGTGCCATTGACCAGTAGGCAAAGTTGTACAGTGCAGACCTATGGTGCCATTGACCAGTAGGCAGAGTTGTACAGTGCAGACCTATGGTGCCATTGACCAGTAGGCAGAGTTGTACAGTGCAGACCTATAGTGCCATTGACCAGTAGGCAGAGTTGTACAGTGCAGACCTATGGTGTCATTGACCAGTAGGCAGAGTTGTACAGTGCAGACCTATGGTGCCATTGACCAGTAGGCAGAGTTGTACAGTGCAGACCTATGGTGCCATTGACCAGTAGGCAGAGTTGTACAGTGCAGACCTATGGTGCCATTGATCAGTAGGCAGAGTTGTACAGTGCAGACCTATGGTGCCATTGATCAGTAGGCAGAGTTGTACAGTGCAGACCTATGGTGCCATTGATCAGTAGGCAGAGTTGTACAGTGCAGACCTATGGTGCCATTGACCAGTAGGCAGAGTTGTACAGTGCAGACCTATGGTGCCATTGATCAGTAGGCAGAGTTGTACAGTGCAGACCTATGGTGCCATTTTGATCAGTAGGCAGAGTTGTACAGTGCAGACCTATGGTGCCATTGATCAGTAGGCAGAGTTGTACAGTGCAGACCTATGGTGCCATTGATCAGTAGGCAGAGTTGTACAGTGCAGACCTATGGTGCCATTGATCAGTAGGCAGAGTTGTACAGTGCAGACCTATGGTGCCATTGACCAGTAGGCAGAGTTGTACAGTGCAGACCTATGGTGCCATTGACCAGTAGGCAGAGTTGTACTGTGCAGACCTATGGTGCCATTGACCAGTAGGCAGAGTTGTACAGTGCAGACCTATGGTGCCATTGACCAGTAGGCAGAGTTGTACAGTGCAGACCTATGGTGCCGTTGCGTTTCTGTGATGAGGTTTCTATAGCAACATTTTTTTTATTTTTGTACGCCCGTAGGGACATATTAAGGGACATATTAGGTCATGGTGTTGTCCGTCTGTCTGTCCGTTACTTTTTTACTTGAAAAATGCTTATGACTAATAACTTTCAAAGTTTAAGGTCTACAACAATGAAACTTTGTAAACAGCTTCAACATGATCCAATGAATACATCTGATAAAGGTCTATCACCCTCTGATTAATATTTTTTTGAATTATTCCCCTTTGAAGTAAGGTTTAACCTGGAACCTAACCTTGCCTTTTACAAGTGATTGCTGCTAATAACTTTCCAAGTATTAGGTTTACAACAATGTAACTGTGCACGCATCTTCAACATGATCTAATGAATACATCTTATAACGGCCTTTAACTCTCTGATATCTATTTTTTAAAATTATTTCTGGAACTTAACCTTGCCAACGATGGGCGTATATGCTGCACTAGGTGGTGCTCTTGTTTGAGTTTGTTGTAAATGGAATATACCTTTAGATAAAATTAAATATTTACAATCTTTTTACATCCAAGCTTAATTCAATGACACATTACTGACTCAATGGATACAGACCTTTCAACGGTCATCTTAAGAGACTCCTCTTCTGGCCAGAACCTGTTGTTATAGAGGACATCTGGTGTTGACATCTCCACCATCAGGTTACCTATCATACGACACAGGTCCGCAGATATCTTCAAACTGAAAATACAATAGATGCATGTGTTCACGCACCATTATGCCTTGGCAATCACATGACCTCCAAATAGAACATGATTCAGGCTCCTGGAAGGGAAGTAATATCTAGCAAGTGTTATTAGCGTGATTAGTGATAACTGGGCAAGTTTAAATATAGTGTATTAGAGTGTAGAGTGATGAATGGGATTTTACTTTGAAATTCAAAGATGTAGTGACAGACGTGATTGTATTTGCAACTTTTAGTACGTTTCAGTAGTCTTTCAGTGGATTATTTGGGAGTAATTCTAGTCTTCAAGTCTTCGAATTAACCCACTAGTCCAAAGCCCGGGGCTTGTAAACTGTCATTCAGGCTGGTGAAAATTTTGAAATTTATGTAGTTGGGCTAAATAAAAATTTAAAGTTTTCAGCAAGTGTATAAGAATTTGGGCTAGTGACTTAGAAAATTTAAGTCTTCTCACTATGTTTTTCATACTGTTAGAGTGAATTATCTCCAACTTATCTATCGGAAGATTTAATTAAACATTATAATGAATTTTTAAATGTTCATAAAATGGTTAAAATGTACAAGTCATGCGGTTAATTTTGCATTATATACTTTACCTTTTACACGGATATCATTGCAAGTCATGTACAGAAATGTAAGATCTAACTCACCGCTGGACATTACTGAGGTCTATAGGACCACTAGTCCTCCTCATCATTATACTTGTACAATAATGAATAGGAGTTCATGAATAGAGTTCACTTATTCAACATAAACTAAATATTACCGGACAGTCTAAGTGGGAATGCCGGATGTAACTAACACATGCCAGACAGGTATGTAGCCATCAGATACAACAACTGGACAGTCTAAGTGGGAATGCCGGATGAAACTAACACATGCCAGACAGGTCTGTAGCCATCAGATACAACAACTGGACAGTCTAAGTGGGAATGCTGGATGAAACTAACACATGCCAGACAGGTCTGTAGCCATCAGATACAACAACTGGACAGTCTAAGTGGGAATGCTGGATGAAACTAACACATGCCAGACAGGTCTGTAGCCATCAGATACAACAACTGGACAGTCTAAGTGGGAATGCTGGATGAAACTAACACATGCCAGACAGGTCTGTAGCCATCAGATACAACAACTGGACAGTCTAAGTGGGAATGCTGGATGAAACTAACACATGCCAGACAGGTCTGTAGCCATCAGATACAACAACTGGACAGTCTAAGTGGGAATGCTGGATGTAACTAACACATGCCAGACAGGTCTGTAGCCATCAGATACAACAACTGGACAGTCTAAGTGGGAATGCTGGATGAAACTAACACATGCCAGACAGGTATGTAGTCATCAGATACAACAACTGGACAGTCTAAGTGGGAATGCTGGATGAAACTAACACATGCCAGACAGGTCTGTAGCCATCAGATACAACAACTGGACAGTCTAAGTGGGAATGCTGGATGAAACTAACACATGCCAGACAGGTATGTAGCCATCAGATACAACAACTGGACAGTCTAAGTGGGAATGCTGGATGTAACTAACACATGCCAGACAGGTCTGTAGCCATCAGATACAACAACTGGACAGTCTAAGTGGGAATGCTGGATGAAACTAACACATGCCAGACAGGTCTGTAGCCATCAGATACAACAGCTGGACAGTCTAAGTGGGAATGCTGGATGAAACTAACACATGCCAGACAGGTATGTAGCCATCAGATACAACAACTGGACAGTCTAAGTGGGAATGCTGGATGTAACTAACACATGCCAGACAGGTCTGTAGCCATCAGATACAACAACTGGACAGTCTAAGTGGGAATGCTGGATGAAACTAACACATGCCAGACAGGTATGTAGCCATCAGATACAACAACTGGACAGTCTAAGTGGGAATGCTGGATGTAACTAACACATGCCAGACAGGTCTGTAGCCATCAGATACAACAACTGGACAGTCTAAGTGGGAATGCTGGATGAAACTAACACATGCCAGACAGGTATGTAGCCATCAGATACAACAACTGGACAGTCTAAGTGGGAATGCTGGATGTAACTAACACATGCCAGACAGGTCTGTAGCCATCAGATACAACAACTGGACAGTCTAAGTGGGAATGCTGGATGAAACTAACACATGCCAGACAGGTCTGTAGCCATCAGATACAACAACTGGACAGTCTAAGTGGGAATGCTGGATGAAACTAACACATGCCAGACAGGTCTGTAGCCATCAGATACAACAGCTGCTACATACAGTTTACAAGCCGTATCTAATTTGTCTAATGTGTTATATTATTACAACTAATTCAGAGTCCTCATTTACACACCAAGCATTACCTATAAGATTTCTCTGGTGTGTGTGGCGATTCCCTGCGTTCATCCATGTCCACGTGCACATCAGACTGGGCCACGCGCATGTCAGACTGTGACATGTAGTCCTGGGAGCACGTCCAGATCATTTCCAGTAGGCATGTACAGTTTCTTCTGACCATATCCTGCACGCGTGATGGAAATGTAACAATAGAGAGTTAATTGTAAGTTCTTAACATCTGCAGAGAATTAATTGAAGTTTTACAGCTCATCTAACAGAGGGATCATACTGCGATGGAGAAAAAATTAGGGATCATACTGCGATGGAGAAGAAAATTAGGGATCAGACTGCGATGGAGAAGAAAATTAGGGAACATATTGTGATGGAGAAGAAAATTAGGGATCATACTGTGATGGAGAAGAAAATTAGGGATCATACTGCGATGGAGAAGAAAATTAGGGATCATACAGTGATGGAGAAAAAAAATAGGGATTATACTGCAATGGAGAAGAAAATTAGGGATCATACTGTGATGGAGAAGAAAATTAACTTTCTTAAAGGAAAACAGGTAAAATTCCCTCTAATAAGACAGATATATTTATCAAAATCCTTATCCCGCCATCAACAGGCAAAGTTTACAAAAGATGTATACCGTCTCTAAACATACTGACGGGGATTTATATATATAACTTACATATTTTTAAAATCGGAACTCATAATGCCTTTTATGCATATTTAATCGGGTATTTTTAGTACCCGTAAATAAACCTATACTTTGAATCAGCATATACGCATTAATAAACGATAAACGATTTTGAAGTGTAATTTTGCTGTTATTTGGCGTGTTAGTGCCTGTTTAGGGTTATCTCTAGAATTCCTGCTGATACATCACTCACTGTGGTTAAAGCCTTTGAGGCCGACATTGGTCTTAGTCCTTGACCTATGACCCCAGCATGGAACACGCTGGAATGTGACCTCAGTGTGGTCAAAGAGAGACCATGTGACTTGTTCTCGGCCAGGAGTGAGGTGTGAGAATCTCGACTCCCAGATGTGGCTGTACCCAAGTCTGTCTTCCCTCCAAGTAGATGTTTGTTCTCCTGAAAAGACAAAACAGCTTGTCAACATATACAGAATCCACTTCTGACACTCGAGTTGACATGATTGAATGTGATACGTCATGGCGTGAGATCAAATCTGATGAAATTCTGACCAATTTCACCTCATGCAAACATTTGGGAAAAATATGTATAAACAAGACCCCGGTCTGAGGGTGTCACACCCACCACGACAAACGGCATATGGAATGTTTTATTAAATTTGTGCTTAAATGATGTCCACCAAAGACAACACTTCAAATGACCAAGTATCAAACAAATAAAAGCGAGGTAATCATAAGTTAAGAGGTTAAGTGGTTTAACCAGGGTGTAGTTTTGGGAAAATAATGCAAAATATGACCTTGACCTCAGTATGCGATGTCCACCAATGCCAACAATACATATGACCAAGTATCAAAGACATAAAGTGAGGTAATCACATAAAGCTAACTGAGGTTAAGTTACCTTACCAAGGTTAAGTTACCTAACTAAGGTCAAGTTTGAGGAAAAAAATGCAAAATATGACCTTGACCTTGGTATTTTTTGTCGTCCAGCAATGTCCAGCAATGCCAAGAATACATATGACCAAGTATCAAAGACATATAGTGAGACAATCAGATAAAGTTAACTGAGGTTAAGTTACCTAACCAAACTGATGTTTAGGGGTAAATAACGCAAAACATGACCTTGAGCTTGGTATTTTTTGTCGTTCAGCGATGTCCATCAATGCCGACAATACAGTGAGGCAATCACATAAAGTTAAGTTACCTAACCAAGGTTAAGTTACCTAACTAAGCTTAAGTTTGGGGAAAATAACGCAAAATATGACCTTGATCTTGGTAATTTTTATCGTTCAGTGATGTTCACCAATGCCAACAATACATATGACCAAGTATCAAACAAAGAAAATGAGGCAATCACATACAGTTAACCGAGGTTAACATACCTAACCAAGGTTAAGTTTTGGGAAAATAACGCAAAATATGACCTTGACCTTGGTCATTTTGGCATTAGGTCAGGGCTCCACAAATAGGATAGAGCGACGCCCGGGGCTAGTCCAATCTGAATCCGGGCTAGTCTCTCTTTCAAAAATGGTTGCTCATCGAGATAGTCTAAAAAAATCTCGGGACAATCAAACTTTTCAAACTAAAATTCAACTTATTGCATGTAATAATTGAAGCCGTATTTGTTGAAAATTATCTCCCTTCAATAAAGTTCATCAAGTTGAAAGCGCGCATTTCATTGGTTGATTACATGATTTGAACCAATCGCATTACAGCTTTCATATTGACATTGAGTGGTCACGCAAATTTGTCACATTGGACAGAAGAAGAAAGATTACTCTAATATTAACAGTTTGAATGGTGATTTCGTTTTAATATTCTTATTTTTCGATGAATTGTTGTATAATCTTTTTCTATTTTTAGTTCATGATTAGCAAGTCGATATGATCATAAAAACATTTAACAACGAACGTTTATTCATAAATGCAAGCTGCTAAATAACACCGTGAACGTGCACCTATTTTAGATGGTTTAATTTGGGGGACCCGGAACAGTTTTTGACGTGATTTGCGGCGCGATCCTAAAACTGTAAAAGAAAATAATATTTTTTTAGTTATAAGATGCAATGGATAAATAAAAGGAAAATAAAGGAAAATAGAACCTTATTGTTTGATTCTAATCACACGTGTATTATTAATTAATTATAAATAAAACAAAGTTAAAAAGCAAAATATTCAATATCTACAAAAATTATGTACCGGCAACTATTCGATGGTAATAACAATTTCGGGGCAAGTTAAAAAAAACAGGGCAAGTGACTTTTCAGTCAGGGCAAGTAGACTTTAGAAATCTACTTGCCCTGGGCTAGTCCCAAATTTTAATTTTTCTTGGAGCCCTGTAGGTGGTCCCTTGACCCAACAAAGCATCTGACAAAGTTTCAGAAAAAATCGAGAAGCGGTTGCTGAGATATAGTTGATTTAAAACGTGCCCGCCACCGCCGTCGTCGGAAAAGTGACTGCTATGTCTCACTACCCACTATCGTGGGCGGGACAATAAAAGATATGCCTCCGGTTTAATCTAGGCTAAGTGCTACAACTATACAACATCTACGATCTGTAATATTCGCTTCATGCTACATTAACAAAAGTTCTGGCGACATAATTGACTGACATGTAAATGTCTCTAAACCGGTCAAATACACCCTCCTATTGTGTTTAGACCATTCAGATAGGAAACAGCAGGAAGTAAATGTCTATAACCGACAAACACTATGAGGTAACACTTACACTGTCTACAGCTCCCTCTATGAGGTAACACCTACACTGTCTACAGCTCCCTCTATGAGGTAACACTTACATTGTCTACAGCTCCCTCTATAAGGTAACACTTACATTGTCTGCAGCTCCCTCTATAAGGTAACACTTACATTGTCTACAGCTCCCTCTATAAGGTAACACTTACATTGTCTACAGCTCCCTCTATAAGGTAACACTTACACTGTCTACAGCTCCCTCTATGAGGTAACACTTACACCGCTACAGCTCCCTCTATGAGGTAACACCTACACTGTCTACAGCTCCCTCTATGAGGTAACACTTACATTGTCTACAGCTCCCTCTATAAGGTAACACTTACATTGTCTACAGCTCCCTCTATGAGGTAACACTTACACTGTCTACAGCTCCCTCTATGAGGTAACACTTACACCACTACAGCTCCCTCTATGAGGTAACAAACTGTCTACAGCTCCCTCTATGAAGTAAAACTTACACTGTCTACAGCTCCCTCTATAAGATAACACTTACACTGTCTACAGCTCCCTCTATGAGGTAACACACTGTCTACAGCTCCCTCTATGAGGTAAAACTTACACTGTCTACAGCTCCCTCTGAGATAACACACTGTCTACAGCTCCCTCTATGAGGTAACACTTACACCGTCTACAGCTCCCTCTATGAGGTAACACTTACACCATCTACAGCTCCCTCTATGAGGTAACACTTACACTGTCTACTGCTCCCTTTGAGATAACACTTACACTGTCTACAGCTCCCTCTATGAGGTAACACTTACACTGTCTACTGCTCCCTCTGAGATAACACACTGTCTACAGCTCCCTCTATGAAGTAAAACTTACACTGTCTACAGCTCCCTCTATAAGATAACACTTACACTGTCTACAGCTCCCTCTATGAGGTAACACACTGTCTACAGCTCCCTCTATGAGGTAAAACTTACACTGTCTACAGCTCCCTCTGAGATAACACACTGTCTACAGCTCCCTCTATGAGGTAACACTTACACCGTCTACAGCTCCCCCTATGAGGTAACACTTACACCGTCTACAGCTCCCCCTATGAGGTAACACTTACACTGTCTACAGCTCCCCCTATAAGATAACACTTACACCGTCTACAGCTCCCTCTATGAGGTAACACACTGTCTACAGCTCCCTCTATGAGGTAACACTTACACTGTCTACAGCTCCCCCTATGAGGTAACACTTACACTGTCTACAGATCCCCCTATGAGGTAACACTTACACTGTCTACAGCTCCCTCTATGAGGTAACACTTACACTGTCTACAGCTCCCTCTATGAGATAACACTTACACTGTCTACAGCTCCCTCTATGAGGTAACACTTACACTGTCTACAGCTCCCCCTATGAGATAACACTTACACTGTCTACAGCTCCCTCTATGAGGTAACACTTACACTGTCTACAGCTCCCCCTATGAGATAACACTTACACTGTCTACAGCTCCCTCTATGAGGTAACACTTACACTGTCTACAGCTCCCCCTATGAGATAACACTTACACTGTCTACAGCTCCCTCTATGAGGTAACACTTACATTGTCTACAGCTCCCTCTATGAGATAACACACTGTCTACAGCTCCCTCTATCAGATAACACTTACACTGTCTACAGCTCCCTCTATAAGGTAACACTTACACTGTCTACAGCTCCCCCTATGAGGTAACACTTACACTGTCTACAGCTCCCCCTATGAGATAACACTTACACTGTCTACAGCTCCCTCTATGAGGTAACACTTACACTGTCTACAGCTCCCCCTATGAGATAACACTTACACTGTCTACAGCTCCCTCTATGAGATAACACTTACACTGTCTACAGCTCCCTCTATGAGGTAAAACTTACACTGTCTACAGCTCCCTCTATAAGGTAACACTTACACCGTCTACAGCTCCCTCTATGAGATAACACTTACACTGTCTACAGCTCCCTCTATGAGGTAAAACTTACACTGTCTACAGCTCCCTCTATAAGGTAACACTTACACTGTCTACAGCTCCCTCTATGAGATAACACTTACACTGTCTACAGCTCCCTCTATAAGGTAACACTTACACTGTCTACAGCTCCCCCTATGAGATAACACTTACACTGTCTACAGCTCCCTCTATGAGATAACACTTACACTGTCTACAGCTCCCTCTATGAGATAACACTTACACTGTCTACAGCTCCCTCTATGAGATAACACTTACACTGTCTACAGCTCCCTCTATAAGGTAACACTTACACCGTCTACAGCTCCCCCTATGAGATAACACTTACACTGTCTACAGCTCCCTCTATGAGGTAACACTTACACTGTCTACAGCTCCCTCTATGAGATAACACACTGTCTACAGCTCCCTCTATGAGACAACACACCGTCTACAGCTCCCTCTATGAGATAACACACTGTCTACAGCTCCCTCTATGAGACAACACACCGTCTACAGCTCCCTCTATGAGATAACACACTGTCTACAGCTCCCTCTATGAGATAACACACTGTCTACAGCTCCCTCTATGAGATAACACACCGTCTACAGCTCCCTCTATGAGATAACACACTGTCTACAGCTCCCTCTATGAGGTAACACTTACACCACTACAGCTCCCTCTATGAGATAACAAACTGTCTACAGCTCCCTCTATGAAGTAAAACTTACACTGTCTACAGCTCCCTCTATAAGATAACACTTACACTGTCTACAGCTCCCTCTATGAGGTAACACACTGTCTACAGCTCCCTCTATGAGGTAAAACTTACACTGTCTACAGCTCCCTCTGAGATAACACACTGTCTACAGCTCCCTCTATGAGGTAACACTTACACCGTCTACAGCTCCCTCTATGAGGTAACACTTACACCATCTAAAGCTCCCTCTATGAGGTAACACTTACACTGTCTACTGCTCCCTTTGAGATAACACTTACACTGTCTACAGCTCCCTCTATGAGGTAACACTTACACTGTCTACTGCTCCCTCTGAGATAACACACTGTCTACAGCTCCCTCTATGAAGTAAAACTTACACTGTCTACAGCTCCCTCTATAAGATAACACTTACACTGTCTACAGCTCCCTCTATGAGGTAACACACTGTCTACAGCTCCCTCTATGAGGTAAAACTTACACTGTCTACAGCTCCCTCTGAGATAACACACTGTCTACAGCTCCCTCTATGAGGTAACACTTACACCGTCTACAGCTCCCCCTATGAGGTAACACTTACACCGTCTACAGCTCCCCCTATGAGGTAACACTTACACTGTCTACAGCTCCCCCTATAAGATAACACTTACACCGTCTACAGCTCCCTCTATGAGGTAACACACTGTCTACAGCTCCCTCTATGAGGTAACACTTACACTGTCTACAGCTCCCCCTATGAGGTAACACTTACACTGTCTACAGATCCCCCTATGAGGTAACACTTACACTGTCTACAGCTCCCTCTATGAGGTAACACTTACACTGTCTACAGCTCCCTCTATGAGATAACACTTACACTGTCTACAGCTCCCTCTATGAGGTAACACTTACACTGTCTACAGCTCCCCCTATGAGATAACACTTACACTGTCTACAGCTCCCTCTATGAGGTAACACTTACACTGTCTACAGCTCCCCCTATGAGATAACACTTACACTGTCTACAGCTCCCTCTATGAGGTAACACTTACACTGTCTACAGCTCCCCCTATGAGATAACACTTACACTGTCTACAGCTCCCTCTATGAGGTAACACTTACATTGTCTACAGCTCCCTCTATGAGATAACACACTGTCTACAGCTCCCTCTATCAGATAACACTTACACTGTCTACAGCTCCCTCTATAAGGTAACACTTACACTGTCTACAGCTCCCCCTATGAGGTAACACTTACACTGTCTACAGCTCCCCCTATGAGATAACACTTACACTGTCTACAGCTCCCTCTATGAGGTAACACTTACACTGTCTACAGCTCCCCCTATGAGATAACACTTACACTGTCTACAGCTCCCTCTATGAGATAACACTTACACTGTCTACAGCTCCCTCTATGAGGTAAAACTTACACTGTCTACAGCTCCCTCTATAAGGTAACACTTACACCGTCTACAGCTCCCTCTATGAGATAACACTTACACTGTCTACAGCTCCCTCTATGAGGTAAAACTTACACTGTCTACAGCTCCCTCTATAAGGTAACACTTACACTGTCTACAGCTCCCTCTATGAGATAACACTTACACTGTCTACAGCTCCCTCTATAAGGTAACACTTACACTGTCTACAGCTCCCCCTATGAGATAACACTTACACTGTCTACAGCTCCCTCTATGAGATAACACTTACACTGTCTACAGCTCCCTCTATGAGATAACACTTACACTGTCTACAGCTCCCTCTATGAGATAACACTTACACTGTCTACAGCTCCCTCTATAAGGTAACACTTACACCGTCTACAGCTCCCCCTATGGGATAACACTTACACTGTCTACAGCTCCCTCTATGAGGTAACACTTACACTGTCTACAGCTCCCTCTATGAGATAACACACTGTCTACAGCTCCCTCTATGAGACAACACACCGTCTACAGCTCCCTCTATGAGATAACACACTGTCTACAGCTCCCTCTATGAGATAACACACCGTCTACAGCTCCCTCTATGAGATAACACACTGTCTACAGCTCCCTCTATGAGATAACACACTGTCTACAGCTCCCTCTATGAGATAACACACTGTCTACAGCTCCCCCTATGAGATAACACTTACACTGTCTACTGCTCCCTCTGAGGTAACACTTACACTGTCTACAGCTCCCTCTATGAGATAACACACTGTCTACAGCTCCCTCTATGAGATAACACACCGTCTACAGCTCCCTCTATGAGATAACACACTGTCTACAGCTCCCTCTATGAGATAACACACTGTCTACAGCTCCCTCTATGAGATAACACACTGTCTACAGCTCCCTCTATGAGATAACACACTGTCTACTGCTCCCTCTGAGATAACACTTACACTGTCTACTGCTCCCTCTGAGATAACACACTGTATTCAGTACCCTCTATGAGGTAACACTTACACTGTCTACAGCTCCCTCTACGAGGTAACTCACTGTCTACAGCTCCCTCTATGAGGTAAAACTTACACTGTCTACAGCTCCCTCTATGAGATAACGTACGAGTATAGACTGGGCATATGATTTCTTGGCCATGAACTTTGCACAGCGTTTACATGCCTGAACCATGGTCTGTACGGTGTGGGTATCTGAAATGAATCAATTGTAAAGGAACAAACCATATTATCTATCATCACCATTTCAAATGAATTTCTGATGCATTTTTAATAGCAAGTACTCTACAAGCAAATACATGGTTTTACAAACAATTTTCTATCAAAAGTATACTGTTTATGTGGAAGTTTTATTTTCTATAAAAGGCAAAAGTAATAAATAATCATACCTTGCATTGCCAACATCTTGAAGAACAGCGCCACAATTGCCCCGCACACACGTAATGCATCCCCACTTGGAATGTTGCTAGGTCGTGTCACATGGTTTAGTAGTCTCAGTGTAACCATGGCAACCTCCATGTCAGTGTGGATCAGCAACTTGGACAAGGACACCCAGTGTTTCTGTAGGCTGTCCTTAAATTGTGATCTGTAATGGGGGATAACAATGATTCTGTTCAGTATTCAAGTTACAGTATGCTCCGGCAATAAAAACTAAATTAAAATGTCAATCTCTTTTCCATGGAAACAACAAGAGGTCAATGACCTTGAAGCTCTACTGATAGGTTTTTGATAGCTAGATCAGCATTCCTGTGAAGTTTCATGAAAATCTGTCATGTAGTTTCAAACGAGTAGTCGCTACAAGTTTTTACTATATAACTCTATGTTAACAAAGATGGCCGTGGCAGCTATGTTTAATGTAGAATCAAAATAATTTTCAACAAGAACCAACATCATGTCATGCAGATAATTTTAGAAAAAGTCCCATATCAATATCACTTATAGTTTTCAAGAAGCAGTCGCTACAAATTTGTTTTTAAAAAAAATATTTTTAGCCATGGTGGCCATCTTGAATTTCAGGCCAACCTGACATTTTGCTAGGATCAACTGGATATCAAGAGCAATATTCCTGTTAAATTTCATGAAAATCTGTAAAGTAGTTTCAGAGGAGTAGTCGCTACACGCTTTTACTATATAAATCTATGTAAACAAAGATGGCCACTGGTAGCCATGTTTAACGTTAAATTAAAATGATTTTTGACAATGAGCAACATCATGTCATGATGATGGTTTTAGAAGAAGTCCCATATCAATATCACTTATAGTTTTCAGGAAGTAGTCGCTACAATTTTATTTCTTTTAAATCTATTTTTAGCCGTGGTGTACTAAGTAATATGTACAAACCCACCCGGCCTGAAATTTTGCTAGGATCAACTAGACACCAAGAGCAACATTCCTGTGAAGTTTCATGAAAATCCGTCTAGAAGCTTCAACGTAGTAGTCGCTACATTTTTATTATATAACTCTATATAAACAACGATGGCTGCTGGCAGCCATGTTTGATGAACATTTGATGAAACTTGATAGAGGGCATCCCAAGAAACATGTTTATGATATTTCACAAGAATGGAATAACTGGTTTCGGAGGAGATGTCGTTTGAAATTTCCTTAATTTTTACCTAATTTTAGCCATGGTGGCCATCTTGGATGACTTGCGGCCGTGAAAAATACAAATCTGAGGGGGACTATCCTAAAGATCATTAATGAAGTTTCATCAAAATCCTTCAAGCGGTTTCAAAGAAGATGTCATTTTTAGCCTTTTCCTATATAACTCTATGTAAACTTTGAGTCGCCGTGGCGGCCATTTTAATTATTCGACGATAACGAAAAACACAAACTTGATAGAGGCCAACCCAAGGAACATGTTTATGGTATTTCACAATAATGGAATAAGTGGTATCGGAGGTGATGTCGTTTGAAAATTCCTTAAATTTTTTACCTAGTTTTAGCCTTGGAAGACTGGCGGCCATAAAAAAAAAAAATCTGAGAGGGGTCCTCCTTAGTAATATTGTGATGAAGTTCCATCAAAACCCTTCAAGCAGTTTCAGAGGAGATGTCGATTTTATAAAATTGCTAACAGACAGACGGACGGACAGACAGACGACGGACAAAAAGTGATCCCATAAGCTTGCCTGGCCTTTGGCCAGTAGAGCTAATAAAAAAATGTAAAAACGTAGGTCCGGACGGACAAGGATAACACTATATGCCCACACCACTTTCATGGTGGGGCATAACAATGTGTGATGTACACAAGGTCATCAACTGTTATGTGTATATGAAGTTTGGGAACAATCCATCGGAAATCCACTGGAAAGTGTTTGAGAAATGAAAGTAATAAAAAATGTGTTACTGACGTGACATGACAACGTAATGTGTTGCGTGGCATGACATTATGGACAGCGTGATTCTTATATAACCCTCCTTCACTTGTGAAAAGTGAAGTGGTGTTCGAGAAATGCAAGTAATAAAAAATTTGTTGCATGACATGACGTGACAATGTAATGCGTTACATGACATGACGTTAAGGACAGCACTGATCCCTATATAGGGGTTATAAATAAGGCACTATGTGTGTATGTATTATCAAGCTTGAAACATTCCTTGAGTTATTCAAGATACACCACAGAAACAAATATTTTGAGAGAAGTATACAAATCGGAGATGTCGAAAACATTATTTGTTTTCTTTGATATATCAGAAGTACCACAAGACCACTAGTTTGATATGTGCGGGAAGTTAATGAATGGAGTTATGTACGTCTGTCTACCTGACAGTGGTCTGTGCCCCTCTGTTCTCCCACTGTGTGGGTTTGTACATATTACTTAGTACATCTACCTGATAGTGGTCTGTGCCCCTCTGTTCTCCCACTGTGTGCGTTTGTACATATTACTTAGTACATCTACCTGATAGTGGTCTGTGCCCCTCTGTTCTCCCACTGTGTGGGTATGTACATATTACTTAGTACATCTACCTGATAGTTGTCTGTGCCCCTCTGTTCTCCCACTGTGTGGGTTAGTACATATTACTTAGTACATCTACCTGATATTGGTCTGTGCCCCTCTGTTCCCCCACTGTGTGGGTTAGTACATATTACTTAGTACATCTATCTGACAGTGGTCTGTGCCCCTCTGTTCTCCCAATGTGTGGGTTAGTACATATTACTTAGTACATCTGCCTGACAGTGGTCTGTGCCCCTCTGTTCTCCCAATGTATGGGTTAGTACATATTACTTAGTACATCTACCTGATAGTGGTCTGTGCCCCTCTGTTCTCCAAATGTGTGGGTTAGTACATATTATACAATTATGGACTTTTCAGCTGTTATACATGATGTGATATGCACCAAAAAAATCATTATTGACCGAGGCGATAAATCATTATTGACCGAGGCGATAGCCGAGGTCAATAATGATTTTTTGGTACATATCAACATCATGTATAACAGCTGAAAAGTCCATAACTGTTTTATTATATAACCCTCAATTTACAATTATATAAAACAGGTCAATATCAAAAAAACAATTATATAAAACAGGTCAATATCAAAAAAACAGGTCAATATCAAAAAAACAGGTCAATATCGCTAGATATTTTTTCTAAAAAATTACTTTTTAGCCAATGAAAACGCGTCTATTTATAGGTTATATAATAATACTTAGTACATCTACCTGACAGTGGTCTGTGCCCCTCTGCTCTCCAAATGTGTGGGTATGTACATATTACTTAGTACATCTACCTGATAGTGGTCTGTGCCCCTCTGTTCTCCCAATGTGTGGGTTAGTACATATTACTTAGTACATCTACCTGATAGTGGTATGTGCCTCTCTGTTCTCCCACTGTGTGGGTATGTACATATTACTTAGTACATCTACCTGATAGTGGTCTGTGCCTCTCTGTTCTCCCACTGTGTGGGTATGTACATATTACTTAGAACATCCACCTGATATTGGTCTGTGCCCCTCTGTTCTCCCACTGTGTGGGTATGTACATATTACTTAGTACATCTACCTGATAGTGATCTGTGTCCCTCTGTTCTCCCACTGTGTGGGTATGTACATATTACTTAGTACATTTACCTGACAGTGGTCTGTGCCCCTCTGTTCTCCCACTGTGTGGGTATATACATATTACTTAGTACATCTACCTGACAGTGGTCTGTGCCCCTCTGTTCTCCCACTGTGTGGGTTTCTACATATTACCTGATAGTGGTCTGTGCCCCTCTGTTCTCCCACTGTGTGGGTTAGTACATTTTACTTAGTATATCTACCTGATAGTGGTATGTCCATCTCTGTTCTCCCACTGTGTGGGTTTGTACATATTACTTAGTACATCTACCTGATAGTGGTCTGTGCACCTCTGTTCTCCCACTGTGCGGGTTTGTACATATTACCTGATAGTGGTCTGTGTCCCTCTGTTCTACCACTGTGTGGGTTAGTACATATTACTTAGTACATCTACCTGATAGTGGTCTGTGCCCATCTGTTCTCCCACTGTGTGGGTTAGTACATATTACTTAGTACATCTACCTGATATTGGTCTGTGCCCCTCTGTTCTCCCACTGTGTGGGTTTGTACATATAACTTAGTACATCTACCTGATAGTGGTCTGTGCCCATCTGTTCTCCCACTGTGTGGGTTAGTACATATTACTTAGTACATCTACCTGATATTGGTCTGTGCCCCTCTGTTCTCCCACTGTGTGGGTTTGTACATATTACTTAGTACATCTACCTGATAGTGGTCTGTGCCCCTCTGTTCTCCCACTGTGTGGGTATGTACATATTACTTAGTACATCTACCTGATAGTGGTCTGTGCCCCTCTGTTCTCCCACTGTGTGGGTATGTACATATTACTTAGTACATCTACCTGATAGTGGTCTGTGCCCCTCTGTTCTCTCACTGTGTGGGTTTGTACATATTACTTAGTACATCTACCTGACAGTGGTCTGTGCCCCTCTGTTCTCCCACTGTGTGGGTTTGTACATACTACTTAGTACATCTACCTGATAGTGGTCTGTGTCCCTCTGTTCTCCCAATGTGTGGGTTTGTACATATTACCTGATAGTGGTCTGTGCCCCTCTGTTCTCCCACTATGTGGGTTTGTATATATTACTTAGTACATCTACCTGATAGTTGTCTGTGCCCCTCTGTTCTCCCACTGTGTGGGTTTGTACATATTACCTGATAGTGGTCTGTGTACCTCTGTTCTCCCACTATGTGGGTTTGTATATATTACTTAGTACATCTACCTAATAGTTGTCTGTGCCCCTCTGTTCTCCCACTGTGTGGGTTTGTACATCTACCTGATAGTGGTCTGTGTCCCTCTGTTCTTCCACTGTGTGGGTTTGTACACATTACTAAGTACATCTACCTGATAGTGGTCTGTGCCCGTGTGGGTTTGTGCACATTACTAAGTACATCTACCTGATATTGGTCTGTGTCCCTCTGTTCTCCCAATGTGTGGGTTTGTACACATTACTAAGTACATCTACCTGATAGTGGTCTGTGCCCCTCTGTTCTCCCACTGTGTGGGTTTGTACACACTACTAAGTACATCTACCTGATAGTGGTCTGTGCCCCTCTGTTCTCCCACTGTGTGGGTTTGTACATATTACTTAGTACATCTACCTGACAGTGGTCTGTGCCCCTCTGTTCTCCCACTGTGTGGGTTAGTACATATTACTTAGTACATCTACCTGATATTGGTCTGTGCCCCTCTGTTCTCCCACTGCGTGGGTTTGTACATACCACTTAGTACATCTACCTGATAGTGGTCTGTGTCCCTCTGTTCTCCCAATGTGTGGGTTTGTACATATTACCTGATAGTGGTCTGTGTACCTCTGTTCTCCCACTATGTGGGTTTGTATATATTACTTAGTACATCTACCTGATAGTTGTCTGTGCCCCTCTGTTCTCCCACTGTGTGGGTTTGTACATCTACCTGATAGTGGTCTGTGTCCCTCTATTCTTCCACTGTGTGGGTTTGTACACATTACTAAGTACATCTACCTGATAGTGGTCTGTGCCCCTCTGTTCTCCCACTGTGTGGGTTTGTACATATTACCTAGTACATCTACCTGATATTGGTCTGTGCCCCTCTGTTCTCCCACTGTGTGGGTTTGTACATATTACTTAGTACATCTACCTGATATTGGTCTGTGCCTCTCTGTTCTCCCACTGTGTGGGTTTGTACATTTTACTTAGTACATCTACCTGATAGTGGTCTGTGTCCCTCTGTTCTCCCACTGTGTGGGTTTGTACATATTACTTAGTACATCTACCTGATAGTGGTCTGTGTCCCTCTGTTCTCCCACTGTGTGGGTTTGTACATATTACTTAGTACATCTACCTGATAGTTGTCTGTGCCCCTCTGTTCTCCCACTATGTGGGTTTGTACATCTACCTGATAGTGGTCTGTGTCCCTCTGTTCTCCCACTGTGTGGGTTAGTACATATTACTTAGTACATCTACCTGATATTGGTCTGTGCCCCTCTGTTCTCCCACTGTGTGGGTATGTACATATTACTTAGTACATATACCTGATAGGGGTCTGTGCCCCTCTGTTCTCCCAATGTGTGGGTTTGTACATATTACCTGATAGTGGTCTGTGTACCTCTGTTCTCCCACTATGTGGGTTTGTATATATTACTTAGTACATCTACCTAATAGTTGTCTTTGCCCCTCTGTTCTCCCGATGTGTGGGTTTGTACATCTACCTGATAGTGGTCTGTGTCCCTCTATTCTTCCACTGTGTGGGTTTGTACACATTACTAAGTACATCTACCTGATAGTGGTCTGTGCCCCTCTGTTCTCCCACTGTGTGGGTTTGTACATATTACCTAGTACATCTACCTGATATTGGTCTGTGCCCCTCTGTTCTCCCACTGTGTGGGTTTGTACATATTACTTAGTACATCTACCTGATATTGGTCTGTGCCTCTCTGTTCTCCCACTGTGTGGGTTTGTACATTTTACTTAGTACATCTACCTGATAGTGGTCTGTGTCCCTCTGTTCTCCCACTGTGTGGGTTTGTACATATTACTTAGTACATCTACCTGATAGTGGTCTGTGTCCCTCTGTTCTCCCACTGTGTGGGTTTGTACATATTACTTAGTACATCTACCTGATAGTTGTCTGTGCCCCTCTGTTCTCCCACTATGTGGGTTTGTATATATTACTTAGTACATCTACCTAATAGTTGTCTTTGCCCCTCTGTTCTCCCGATGTGTGGGTTTGTACATCTACCTGATAGTGGTCTGTGTCCCTCTATTCTTCCACTGTGTGGGTTTGTACACATTACTAAGTACATCTACCTGATAGTGGTCTGTGCCCCTCTGTTCTCCCACTGTGTGGGTTTGTACATATTACCTAGTACATCTACCTGATATTGGTCTGTGCCCCTCTGTTCTCCCACTGTGTGGGTTTGTACATATTACTTAGTACATCTACCTGATATTGGTCTGTGCCTCTCTGTTCTCCCACTGTGTGGGTTTGTACATTTTACTTAGTACATCTACCTGATAGTGGTCTGTGTCCCTCTATTCTTCCACTGTGTGGGTTTGTACACATTACTAAGTACATCTACCTGATAGTGGTCTGTGCCCCTCTGTTCTCCCACTGTGTGGGTTTGTACATATTACCTAGTACATCTACCTGATATTGGTCTGTGCCCCTCTGTTCTCCCACTGTGTGGGTTTGTACATATTACTTAGTACATCTACCTGATATTGGTCTGTGCCTCTCTGTTCTCCCACTGTGTGGGTTTGTACATTTTACTTAGTACATCTACCTGATAGTGGTCTGTGTCCCTCTGTTCTCCCACTGTGTGGGTTTGTACATATTACTTAGTACATCTACCTGATAGTGGTCTGTGTCCCTCTGTTCTCCCACTGTGTGGGTTTGTACATATTACTTAGTACATCTACCTGATAGTTGTCTGTGCCCCTCTGTTCTCCCACTATGTGGGTTTGTACATCTACCTGATAGTGGTCTGTGTCCCTCTGTTCTCCCACTGTGTGGGTTAGTACATATTACTTAGTACATCTACCTGATATTGGTCTGTGCCCCTCTGTTCTCCCACTGTGTGGGTATGTACATATTACTTAGTACATATACCTGATAGGGGTCTGTGCCCCTCTGTTCTCCCACTGTGTGAGTATGTACATTTTACTTAGTATATCTACCTGATAGTGGTATGTCCATCTCTGTTCTCCCACTGTGTGGGTATGTACATATTACCTGATAATGGTATGTGTATCTCTGTTCTCCCACTGTGTGGGTTTGTACATATTACCTGATAGTGGTCTGTTCCTCTCTGTTCTCCCACTGTGTGAGTTTGTACATATTACTGAGTAGTAGCAGCTGGTTCGTGTCCTTGTGATGATGTAGGAGGTCCATAGCTAACTGGACACAGCCTGTCAGCACACCCGGCATCCCAACCTCGATATTCTGTTGTATGTGGACTAGCTGTGATAACTGCAATACATATTGATATTCTGTTGTATGTGGACTAGCTGTGATAACTGCAATACATATCGATATTCTGTTGTATGTGGACTAGCTGTGATAACTGCAACACATATCGATATTCTGTTGTATTTGGACTAGCTGTGATAACTGCAACACATATCGATATTCTGTTGTATTTGGACTAGCTGTGATAACTGCAATACATATCGATATTCTGTTGTATGTGGACTAGCTGTGATAACTGCAATACGTATCTATATTCTGTTGTATGTGGACTAGCTGTGATAACCAATACATATTGATATTCTGTTGTATTTGGACTAGCTGTGATAACTGCAATACATATCTATATTCTGTTGTATGTGGACTAGCTGTGATAACTGCAATACATATCTATATTCTGTTGTATGTGGACTAGCTGTGATAACTGCAATACATATCGATATTCTGTTGTATGTGGACTAGCTGTGATAACTGCAATACATATCGATATTCCGTTGTATGTGGACTAGCTGTGATAACCAACACATATCGATATTCTGTTGTATTTGGACTAGCTGTGATAACTGCAACACATATTGATATTCCGTTGTATGTGGACTAGCTGTGATAACCAATACATATCTATATTATGTTGTATGTGCACTAGCTGTGATAACCGCAATACATATTGATATTCTGTTGTATGTGGACTAGCTGTGATAACCAATACATATCGATATTCTGTTGTATGTGGACTAGCTGTGATAACTGCAACACATATTGATATTATGTTGTATGTGGACTAGCTGTGATGACTGCAACACATATCAATATTCCGTTGTATGTGGACTAGCTGTGATAACTGCAACACATATCTATATTCTGTTGTAGGTGGACTAGATGTGATAACTGCAACACATATCGATATTCTGTTATATGTGGACTAGCTGTGATAACTGCAATACATATCAATATTTTGTTGTATGTGGACTAGATGTGATAACTGCAATACATATCGATATTCTGTTATATGTGGACCAGCTGTGATAACTGAAACACATATCTATATTCTGTTGTATGTGGACTAGCTGTGATAACTGCAATACATATCAATATTTTGTTGTAAGTGGACTAGATGTGATAACTGCAATACATATCTATATTATGTTGTATGTGGACCAGCTGTGATAACTGCAATACATATCAATATTTTGTTGTAAGTGGACTAGATGTGATAACTGCAATACATATCTATATTATGTTGTATGTGGACTAGCTGTGATAACTGCAATACATATCAATATTTTGTTGTATGTGGACTAGATGTGATAACTGCAATACATATCGATATTCTGTTATATGTGGACCAGCTGTGATAACTGAAACACATATCTATATTATGTTGTATGTGGACTAGATGTGATAACTGCAATACATATCTATATTCTGTTGTATGTGGACCAGCTGTGATAACTGCAATACATATCAATATTTTGTTGTAAGTGGACTAGATGTGATAACTGCAATACATATCTATATTATGTTGTATGTGGACCAGCTGTGATAACTGCAACACATGTTGATATTCTGTTGTATGTGGACTAGCTGTGATAACCAATACATATTGATATTCTGTTGTATGTGGACTAGCTGTGATAACCAATACATATTGATATTCTGTTGTATGTGGACTAGCTGTGATAACCAATACATATCGATATTCTGTTGTATGTGGACTAGCTGTGATAACTGCAATACATATCGATATTCTGTTGTATGTGGACTAGATGTGATAACTGCAATACATATCTATATTCTGTTGTATGTGGACTAGCTGTGATAACTGCAATACATATCGATATTCTGTTGTATGTGGACTAGATGTGATAACTGCAATACATATCTATATTCTGTTGTATGTGGACTAGCTGTGATAACTGCAATACATATCGATATTCTGTTGTATGTGGACTAGATGTGATAACTGCAATACATATCTATATTCTGTTGTATGTGGATTAGCTGTGATAACCAACACATATCTATATTCTGTTGTATGTGGACTAGCTGTGATAACTGCAATACATATCTATATTCTGTTGTATGTGGACTAGCTGTGATAACCAATACATATCGATATTCTGTTGTATGTGGACTAGCTGTGATAACCAATACATATCTATATTCTGTTGTATGTGGACTAGCTGTGATAACTGCAATACATATCGATATTCTGTTGTATGTGGACTAGCTGTGATAACCAATACATATCTATATTCTATTGTATGTGGACTAGCTGTGATAACTGCAATACATATCGATATTCTGTTGTATGTGGACTAGCTGTGATAACCAATACATATCTATATTATGTTGTATGTGGATTAGCTGTGATAACTGCAATACATATCGATATTCTGTTGTATGTGGACTAGCTGTGATAACCAATACATATCTATATTATGTTGTATGTGGACTAGCTGTGATAACTGCAATACATATCTATATTCTGTTATATGTGGACTAGCTGTGATAACCAATACATATTGATATTCTGTTGTATGTGGACTAGCTGTGATGACTGCAACACATATCAATATTCCGTTGTATGTGGACTAGCTGTGATAACTGCAATACATATCTATATTCTGTTGTATGTGGACTAGCTGTGATAACTGCAATACATATCTATATTCTGTTATATGTGGACTAGCTGTGATAACCAATACATATTGATATTCTGTTGTATGTGGACTAGCTGTGATAACCAATACATGTCTATATTCTGTTGAATGTGGATTAGCTGTGATAACCAACACATATCGATATTCTGTTGTATGTGGACTAGCTGTGATAACTGCAATACATATCTATATTCTGTTGTATGTGGATTAGCTGTGATAACCAATACATATCTATATTATGTTGTATGTGCACTAGCTGTGATAACTGCAATACATATCGATATTCTGTTGTATGTGGACTAGCTGTGATAACCAATACATATTGATATTCTGTTGTATGTGGATTAGCTGTGATAACCAATACATATCTATATTATGTTGTATGTGCACTAGCTGTGATAACTGCAATACATATCGATATTATGTTGTATGTGGACTAGCTTTGATAACTGCAACACATATTGATATTATGTTGTATGTGGACTAGCTGTGATGACTGCAACACATATTGATATTATGTTGTATGTGGACTAGCTGTGATGACTGCAACACATATCAATATTCCGTTGTATGTGGACTAGCTGTGATAACTGCAACACATATCTATATTCTGTTGTATGTGGACCAGCTGTGATAACCAATACATATCTATATTCTGTTGTAGGTGGACTAGATGTGATAACTGCAATACATATCGATATTCTGTTATATGTGGACCAGCTGTGATAACTGCAACACATATTTATATTCTGTTGTATGTGGACTAGCTGTGATAACTGCAATACATATCAATATTTTGTTGTATGTGGACTAGATGTGATAACTGCAATACATATCGATATTCTGTTATATGTGGACCAGCTGTGATAACTGCAATACATATCGATATTCTGTTGTATGTGGACTAGCTGTGATAACCAATACATATCGATATTCTGTTGTATGTGGACCAGCTGTGATAACTGCAATACATATCGATATTCTGTTGTATGTGGACTAGCTGTGATAACTGCAATACATATCTATATTCTGTTGTATGTGGACCAGCTGTGATAACTGCAATACATATCGATATTCTGTTGTATGTGGACTAGCTGTGATAACCAATACATATTGATATTCTGTTGTATGTGGACCAGCTGTGATAACTGCAATACATATCGATATTCTGTTGTATGTGGACTAGCTGTGATAACTGCAATACATATCTATATTCTGTTGTATGTGGACCAGCTGTGATAACTGCAATACATATCGATATTCTGTTGTATGTGGACTAGCTGTGATAACCAATACATATCGATATTCTGTTGTATGTGGACCAGCTGTGATAACTGCAATACATATTGATATTCTGTTGTATGTGGACTAGCTGTGATAACCAATACATATCGATATTCTGTTGTATGTGGACTAGCTGTGATAACTGCAATACATATTGATATTCTGTTGTATGTGGACTAGCTGTGATAACCAATACATATTGATATTCTGTTGTATGTGGACTAGCTGTGATGACTGCAACACATATCAATATTCCGTTGTATGTGGACTAGCTGTGATAACTGCAACACATATCTATATTCTGTTGTATGTGGACTAGCTGTGATAACTGCAATACATATCTATATTCTGTTGTATGTGGACTAGCTGTGATAACCGCAATACATATTGATATTCTGTTGTATGTGGACTAGCTGTGATAACTGCAATACATATCAATATTCTGTTGTATGTGGACTAGCTGTGATAACTGCAATACATATCTATATTCTGTTGTATGTGGACTAGCTGTGATAACCGCAATACATATTGATATTCTGTTGTATGTGGACTAGCTGTGATAACTGCAACACATATCGATATTCTGTTGTATGTGGACTAGCTGTGATGACTGCAACACATATCAATATTCCGTTGTATGTGGACTAGCTGTGATAACTGCTACACATATCTATATTCTGTTGTATGTGGACTAGCTGTGATAACTGCAATACATATTGATATTCTGTTGTATGTGGACTAGCTGTGATAACTGCAATACATATTGATATTCTGTTGAATGTGGATTAGCTGTGATAACTGCAATACATATCGATATTCTGTTGTATGTGGACTAGCTGTGATAACTGCAATACATATTGATATTCTGTTGAATGTGGACTAGCTGTGATAACTGCAACACATATCTATATTTTGTTGTATGTGGACTAGCTGTGATAACTGCAATACATTTCTATGTTCTGTTGTATGTGGACTAGCTGTGATAACTGCAATACATATTGATATTCTGTTGAATGTGGACTAGCTGTGATAACTGCAACACATATCTATATTTTGTTGTATGTGGACTAGCTGTGATAACTGCAATACATTTCTATGTTCTGTTGTATGTGGACTAGCTGTGATAACTGCAATACATATTGATATTCTGTTGAATGTGGATTAGCTGTGATAACCAATACATATCGATATTCTGTTGTATGTGGACTAGCTGTGATAACTGCAATACATATTGATATTCTGTTGAATGTGGATTAGCTGTGATAACCAATACATATCGATATTCTGTTGTATGTGGACTAGCTGTGATAACTGCAATACATATCTATATTCTGTTGTATGTGGACTAGCTGTGATAACTGCAATACATATCTATATTCTGTTGTATGTGAACTAGCTGTGATAACTGCAATACATATCTATATTCTGTTGTATGTGGACTAGCTGTGATAACTGCAATACATATCTATATTCTGTTGTATGTGGACTAGCTGTGATAACTGCAATACATATCTATATTCTGTTGTATGTGGACTAGCTGTGATAACCAATACATATCTATATTATGTTGTATGTGGACTAGCTGTGATAACTGCAATACATATCGATATTCTGTTGTATGTGGACTAGCTGTGATAACTGCAATACATATCGATATTCTGTTGTATGTGGACTAGCTGTGATAACTGCAATACATATCGATATTCTGTTGTATGTGAACTAGCTGTGATAACTGCAACACATATCTATATTCTGTTGTATGTGGACTAGCTGTGATAACTGCAACACATATCTATATTCTGTTGTATGTGGACTAGCTGTGATAACTGCAATACATATTGATATTCTGTTGTATGTGGACTAGCTGTGATAACTGCAATACATATCGATATTCTGTTGTATGTGAACTAGCTGTGATAACTGCAACACATATCTATATTCTGTTGTATGTGGACTAGCTGTGATAACTGCAATACATATCGATATTCTGTTGTATGTGAACTAGCTGTGATAACTGCAACACATATCTATATTCTGTTGTATGTGGACTAGCTGTGATAACTGCAATACATATTGATATTCTGTTGTATGTGGACTAGCTGTGATAACTGCAACACATATCTATATTCTGTTGTATGTGGACTAGCTGTGATAACTGCAATACATTTCTATGTTCTGTTGTATGTGGACTAGCTGTGATAACTGCAATACATATCTATATTCTGTTGTATGTGGACTAGCTGTGATAACTGCAATACATATCTATATTCTGTTGTATGTGGATTAGCTGTGATAACTGCAATACATATCTATATTCTGTTGTATGTGGATTAGCTGTGATAACTGCAATACATATCTATATTATGTTGTATGTGGATTAGCTGTGATAACTGCAATACATATCGATATTATGTTGTATGTGGACTAGCTGTGATAACTGCAATACATATCTATATTCTGTTGTATGTGGATTAGCTGTGATAACTGCAATACATATCTATATTATGTTGTATGTGGACTAGCTGTGATAACTGCAATACATTTCTATGTTCTGTTGTATGTGGACTAGCTGTGATAACCAATACATATTGATATTCTGTTGTATGTGGACTAGCTGTGATAACTGCAACACATATCTATATTCTGTTGTATGTGGATTAGCTGTGATAACTGCAACACATATCTATATTATGTTGTATGTGGATTAGCTGTGATAACTGCAATACATATCTATATTCTGTTGTATGTGGATTAGCTGTGATAACTGCAACACATATCTATATTCTGTTGTATGTGGATTAGCTGTGATAACTGCAATACATATCTATATTCTGTTGTATGTGGATTAGCTGTGATAACTGCAACACATATCTATATTCTGTTGTATGTGGATTAGCTGTGATAACTGCAACACATATCTATATTATGTTGTATGTGGATTAGCTGTGATAACTGCAATACATATCGATATTCTGTTGTATGTGGATTAGCTGTGATAACTGCAATACATATCTATATTCTGTTGTATGTGGACTAGCTGTGATAACTGCAACACATATCTATATTATGTTGTATGTGGATTAGCTGTGATAACTGCAATACATATCGATATTATGTTGTATGTGGACTAGCTGTGATAACTGCAATACATATCGATATTATGTTGTATGTGGATTAGCTGTGATAACTGCAATACATATCTATATTCTGTTGTATGTGGATTAGCTGTGATAACTGCAACACATATCTATATTCTGTTGTATGTGGATTAGCTGTGATAACTGCAACACATATCTATATTATGTTGTATGTGGATTAGCTGTGATAACTGCAATACATATCGATATTCTGTTGTATGTGGACTAGCTGTGATAACTGCAATACATATTGATATTCTGTTGTATGTGGACTAGCTGTGATAACTGCAATACATATTGATATTCTGTTGTATGTGGACTAGCTGTGATAACTGCAACACATATCTATATTCTGTTGTATGTGGACTAGCTGTGATAACTGCAATACATTTCTATGTTCTGTTGTATGTGGACTAGCTGTGATAACTGCAATACATATTGATATTCTGTTGTATGTGGACTAGCTGTGATAACTGCAATACATATCTATATTCTGTTGTATGTGGACTAGCTGTGATAACTGCAATACATATCTATATTCTGTTGTATGTGGACTAGCTGTGATAACTGCAATACATATCGATATTCTGTTGTATGTGGACTAGCTGTGATAACCAATACATATCTATATTATGTTGTATGTGGATTAGCTGTGATAACTGCAATACATATCTATATTCTGTTGTATGTGGACTAGCTGTGATAACTGCAATACATATCTATATTCTGTTGTATGTGGACTAGCTGTGATAACTGCAATACATATCGATATTCTGTTGTATGTGGACTAGCTGTGATAACCAATACATATCTATATTATGTTGTATGTGGATTAGCTGTGATAACTGCAATACATATCTATATTCTGTTGTATGTGGACTAGCTGTGATAACTGCAATACATATCTATATTCTATTGTATGTGGACTAGCTGTGATAACTGCAACACATATCTATATTATGTTGTATGTGGATTAGCTGTGATAACTGCAATACATATCGATATTCTGTTGTATGTGGACTAGCTGTGATAACTGCAATACATATTGATATTCTGTTGTATGTGGACTAGCTGTGATAACCAATACATATTGATATTCTGTTGTATGTGGACTAGCTGTGATAACTGCAATACATATCGATATTCTGTTGTATGTGGACTAGCTGTGATAACTGCAATACATATCTATATTCTGTTGTATGTGGACTAGCTGTGATAACCAATACATATCGATATTCTGTTGTATGTGGACTAGCTGTGATAACTGCAATACATATCGATATTCTGTTGTATGTGGACTAGCTGTGATAACCAATACATATCGATATTATGTTGTATGTGGACTAGCTGTGATAACTGCAATACATATCTATATTCTGTTGTATGTGGACTAGCTGTGATAACCAATACATATCGATATTCTGTTGTATGTGGACTAGCTGTGATAACTGCAATACATATCGATATTCTGTTGTATGTGGACTAGCTGTGATAACTGCAATACATATCTATATTCTGTTGTATGTGGACTAGCTGTGATAACCAATACATATCGATATTCTGTTGTATGTGGACTAGCTGTGATAACTGCAATACATATCTATATTCTGTTGTATGTGGACTAGCTGTGATAACCAATACATATCGATATTCTGTTGTATGTGGACTAGCTGTGATAACTGCAATACATATCTATGTTCTGTTGTATGTGGACTAGCTGTGATAACCAATACATATCAATATTCTGTTGTATGTGGACTAGCTGTGATAACTGCAATACATATCTATGTTCTGTTGTATGTGGACTAGCTGTGATAACTGCAATACATATCTATGTTCTGTTGTATGTGGACTAGCTGTGATAACCAATACATATCGATATTCTGTTGTATGTGGACTAGCTGTGATAACTGCAACACATATCTATGTTCTGTTGTATGTGGATTAGCTGTGATAACCAATACATATCGATATTATGTTGTATGTGGACTAGCTGTGATAACTGCAATACATATCTATATTCTGTTGTATGTGGACTAGCTGTGATAACTGCAATACATATCTATATTCTGTTGTATGTGGACTAGCTGTGATAACTGCAATACATATCTATATTCTGTTGTATGTGGACTAGCTGTGATGACTGCAACACATATCGATATTCTGTTGTATGTGGACTAGCTGTGATAACTGCAATACATATCGATATTCTGTTGTATGTGGACTAGCTGTGATAACCAATACATATCGATATTATGTTGTATGTGGACTAGCTGTGATAACTGCAATACATATCGATATTCTGTTGTATGTGGACTAGCTGTGATAACCAATACATATCGATATTATGTTGTATGTGGACTAGCTGTGATAACTGCAATACATATCGATATTCTGTTGTATGTGGACTAGCTGTGATAACCAATACATATCGATATTATGTTGTATGTGGACTAGCTGTGATAACTGCAATACATATCGATATTATGTTGTATGTGGACTAGCTGTGATAACTGCAATACATATCGATATTCTGTTGTATGTGGACTAGCTGTGATAACCAATACATATCGATATTATGTTGTATGTGGACTAGCTGTGATAACTGCAATACATATCGATATTATGTTGTATGTGGACTAGCTGTGATAACTGCAATACATATCGATATTCTGTTGTATGTGGACTAGCTGTGATAACCAATACATATCGATATTATGTTGTATGTGGACTAGCTGTGATAACTGCAATACATATCGATATTCTGTTGTATGTGGACTAGCTGTGATAACTGCAATACATATCTATATTCTGTTGTATGTGGACTAGCTGTGATGACTGCAACACATATCGATATTCTGTTGTATGTGGACTAGCTGTGATGACTGCAACACATATCGATATTCTGTTGTATGTGGACTAGCTGTGATAACTGCAATACATATCTATATTCTGTTGTATGTGGACTAGCTGTGATGACTGCAACACATATCGATATTCTGTTGTATGTGGACTAGCTGTGATAACTGCAATACATATCGATATTCTGTTGTATGTGGACTAGCTGTGATAACCAATACATATCGATATTATGTTGTATGTGGACTAGCTGTGATAACTGCAATACATATCGATATTATGTTGTATGTGGACTAGCTGTGATAACCAATACATATCGATATTCTGTTGTATGTGGACTAGCTGTGATAACTGCAATACATATCTATATTCTGTTGTATGTGGACTAGCTGTGATAACTGCAATACATATCTATATTCTGTTGTATGTGGACTAGCTGTGATAACTGCAATACATATCTATATTCTGTTGTATGTGGACTAGCTGTGATAACTGCAATACATATCTATATTCTGTTGTATGTGGACTAGCTGTGATAACTGCAATACATATCGATATTATGTTGTATGTGGACTAGCTGTGATAACCAATACATATCTATATTCTGTTGTATGTGGACTAGCTGTGATAACTGCAATACATATCGATATTATGTTGTATGTGGACTAGCTGTGATAACCAATACATATCGATATTCTGTTGTATGTGGACTAGCTGTGATAACTGCAATACATATCTATATTCTGTTGTATGTGGACTAGCTGTGATAACCAATACATATCGATATTCTGTTGTATGTGGACTAGCTGTGATAACCAATACATATCGATATTATGTTGTATGTGGACTAGCTGTGATAACTGCAATACATATCGATATTATGTTGTATGTGGACTAGCTGTGATAACCAATACATATCGATATTCTGTTGTATGTGGACTAGCTGTGATAACTGCAATACATATCTATATTCTGTTGTATGTGGACTAGCTGTGATAACTGCAATACATATTTATATTCTGTTGTATGTGGACTAGCTGTGATGACTGCAACACATATCGATATTCTGTTGTATGTGGACTAGCTGTGATAACTGCAATACATATCTATATTCTGTTGTATGTGGACTAGCTGTGATAACCAACACATATCGATATTCTGTTGTATGTGGACTAGCTGTGATAACTGCAATACATATCTATATTCTGTTGTATGTGGACTAGCTGTGATGACTGCAACACATATCGATATTCTGTTGTATGTGGACTAGCTGTGATAACCAATACATATCGATATTATGTTGTATGTGGACTAGCTGTGATAACTGCAATACATATCGATATTCTGTTGTATGTGGACTAGCTGTGATAACCAATACATATCGATATTATTTTGTATGTGGACTAGCTGTGATAACTGCAATACATATCGATATTATTTTGTATGTGGACTAGCTGTGATAACTGCAATACATATCGATATTCTGTTGTATGTGGACTAGCTGTGATAACCAATACATATTGATATTCTGTTGTATGTGGACTAGCTGTGATAACCGCAATACATATCGATATTCTGTTGTATGTGGACTAGCTGTGATAACTGCAATACATGTCTATATTCTGTTGTATGTGGACTAGCTGTGATAACTGCAATACATATCGATATTCTGTTGTATGTGGACTAGCTGTGATAACCGCAATACATATTGATATATCCTGCATTTGTTGACATTATGCATCTTTTAAGACTTTTAAATTGTTACATGTTGTTACTGTTGATTGGCGATTGCTTGTCTTTAATTTATATTTATTGGTCTGAAACTGTAGCAGGTGCAACTTATAATCTTGTGACAATGTACAGTATGATTACTTTTTATGACAGTGCACATTCCGCGAGAAAAGATGATTTTATCAACTGTTTATCAGAATTTACCGGCATGACGTCGGCCATGTTTACTGATGCATTGTGGGTTGTTTACTTTTCCGTTGTCAATAGTAATTGCTTCCTCATTCTTAACTGTCAAACAAGATAAAGTTATGTTTAAACCGTATTCTACCATTTGGAACAGTTCATTGGTATGTTTGTTGGTTAAAATATTATTTGTAATTAATGTAAACTGCGTTTTTATAAGACTTTCATACATTTTAAGCCGTAGATTACTGTTTTTCTGTCAGTGTTTTGTTTGGTTGGAAACGTTCGTTTGTTCGGAAAAAGAACGTTATCGTGCGTAAGACTGATTGTTTCCGAACATCGAACGTCGAACAACGACCAAAACCCGACATTGATCATTTTTTGATCATTTATTTGATCGTTTTCTTAGTTTTAGTATAAATAGGCCCGAAAATTGATCGAGAGAGGAGTCTCGCATCATCTAGCATACAGTACACATCGTTGCTCTTGGCTATCTGCACGATTACAGTGAACTTAGGCAAATCATAAGTAAGCATCATTAATGAAGTAATACTAGATACTTAAAAGTAAAGAATATATATTTAGTTACATAGCAGGTAAAATAACAGTTTATTATATAACATTGGAACTATTGATAGCATGTATTTCTAGGATCTGGTTATTGACACTAAAGATACGGAGTGCTATTGGGATTTAAGTTGCGATTCATTATCTTATTACAAAACGCGTGTGCACTAAACAGTATTTAAAGTATATTATACAACAAATCGGCAATTTTGATGAGAAGATTATATTGCGAATGTGGTGTGCTTATTTGTAGAAACAGTTGTTTTTATATACATGATTAGTATTCTTGTGCTTAATAAAAGAAGTTAAACTGTTAACAAACCGTTGTTCCTGAAATACCCTGTTACTATATTAAAAGCTAACATAACCGGAAACTACGTCTAAAGGTTGACCGTTATAATCTGATAAAAGATTAACAACAAACGGTCTAAGTTCAGAGTGATCTAAATGAAACTGGTAATTAATAGGTTAAAGGTCAACGCCAGCAGAGCGTAACAATATCGATATTCTGTTGTATGTGGACTAGCTGTGATAACCAATACATATCGATATTCTGTTGTATGTGGACTAGCTGTGATAACTGCAACACATGTTGATATTCTGTTGTATGTGGACTAGCTTTGATAACTGCAATACATATCGATATTCTGTTGTATGTGGACTAGCTGTGATAACTGCAACACATGTTGATATTCTGTTATATGTGGACTAGCTTTGATAACTGCAATACATATCGATATTCTGTTGTATGTGGACTAGCTGTGATAACCAATACATATTGATATTCTGTTGTATGTATACTAGCTGTGATAACCGCAATACATATCGATATTCTGTTGTATGTGGACTAGCTGTGATAACCAATACATATCGATATTCTGTTGTATGTGGATTAGCTGTGATAACCAATACATATCGATATTCTGTTGTATGTGGACTAGCTGTGATAACCAATACATATTGATATTCTGTTGTATGTGGACTAGCTGTGATAACTGCAACACATGTTGATATTCTGTTGTATGTGGACTAGCTGTGATAACCAATACATATTGATATTCTGTTGTATGTATACTAGCTGTGATAACCGCAATACATATCGATATTCTGTTGTATGTGGACTAGCTGTGATAACCAATACATATCGATATTCTGTTGTATGTGGACTAGCTGTGATTACCAATACATATCTATATTCTGTTGTATGTGGACTAGCTGTGATAACCAATACATATTATCTCTGTTGTATGTGGACTAGCTGTGATAACCAATACATATCGATATTCTGTTGTATGTGGACTAGCTGTGATTACCAATACATATCTATATTCTGTTATATGTGGACTAGCTGTGATAACCAATACATATCGATATTCTGTTGTATGTGGACTAGCTGTGATTACCAATACATATCTATATTCTGTTGTATGTGGACTAGCTGTGATAACCAATACATATTATCTCTGTTGTATGTGGACTAGCTGTGATAACCAATACGTATCTATATTCTGTTGTATGTGAACTAGCTGTGATAACCAATACATATCGATATTCTGTTGTATGTGGACTAGCTGTGATAACCAATACGTATCTATATTCTGTTGTATGTGAACTAGCTGTGATAACCAATACGTATCTATATTCTGTTGTATGTGAACTAGCTGTGATAACCAATACATATCGATATTCTGTTGTATGTGGATTAGCTGTGATAACTGCAATACATATTGATATTATGTTGTATGTGGACTAGCTGTGATAACCAATACATGTCTATATTCTGTTGTATGTGGACTAGCTTTGATAACCAATACATATCGATATTCTGTTGTATGTGGACTAGCTGTGATAACCAATACATATCTATATTCTATTGTATGTGGACTAGCTGTGATAACCAATACATATCGATATTCTGTTGTATGTGGACTAGCTGTGATAACTGCAATACATATCTATATTCTGTTGTATGTGGATTAGCTGTGATAACCGCAATACATATTGATATTCTGTTGAATGTGGATTAGCTGTGATAACCAATACATGTCTATATTCTGTTGTATGTGGACTAGCTGTGATAACCGCAATACATATTGATATTCTGTTGTATGTGGACTATGATAACTGCAATACATATCGATATTCTGTTGTATGTGGACTAGCTGTGATAACCAATACATGTCTATATTCTGTTGTATGTGGACTAGCTGTGATAACTGCAATACATATCGATATTCTGTTGTATGTGGACTAGCTTTGATTACCAATACATATCGATATTCTGTTGTATGTGGACTAGCTGTGATAACCAATACATATCTATATTCTGTTGTATATGGACTAGCTGTGATAACCAATACATATCGATATTCTGTTGTATGTGGACAAGCTGTGATAACCAATACATATCGATATTCTGTTGTATGTGGACTAGCTTTGATTACCAATACATATCTATATTCTGTTGTATGTGGACTAGCTGTGATAACCAATACATATCTATATTCTGTTGTATGTGGATTAGCTGTGATAACCAACACATATTGATATTCTGTTGTATGTGGACTAGCTGTGATAACCAATACATATCGATATTCTGTTGTATGTGGACAAGCTGTGATAACCAATACATATCGATATTCTGTTGTATGTGGACTAGCTTTGATTACCAATACATATCTATATTCTGTTGTATGTGGACTAGCTGTGATAACCAATACATATCTATATTCTGTTGTATGTGGACTAGCTGTGATAACCAATACATATCGATATTCTGTTGTATGTGGACTAGCTGTGAATTGAACTGAATGTGTTTAACGGCTCATCAACACAGTATAGGTTATTTAGAGCCGCCCCAGAGAGAGGGGAAGGATACATAGAAATCCGGGAACCGTGGCCTACTCTTATTATCGAATAGATTTCTATGGTTCTTTAACGTGCTCGGAGGATTTTAACGTGGTCGGAGGATAGACCGATACACGGGACCGCCCAGTTTACGTCCCCATCCGATGGACGGGACTAAGGGAAAGTGTCTTGCCCAAGAGGACTAGCTGTGATAACCAATACATATCTATATTATGTTGTATATGGCCTAGCTGTGATAACTGCAATACATATACACAGATATTGCTAATGGATAAGATATGACTGATTCAGACATTTATATACTTTTCAGATAGACAGAAGAAGAAAATTAATGATTGATTTACACATTTATATAACCCTCATTTACAGAGAATAAATGACTTGATTCACGCATTTATATAGTTTTCAGATAGACAGAAGAAATAATTGATTGTCACATTTATGAAGCCCAGTGTTTCAGCACCATACCTTTCCCCCTTGAACAGTATGGGACAGACACCTACCTGATCATCAGTCTCTGCCTGTGACAGTATGAAGCCTAGTGTTTCAGCACCATACCTCTCCCCCTTGCAGACAGATACCTACCCGATGATCAGTCTCAGCCTGTGACAGTATGAAGCCTAGTGTTTCAGCACCATACCTCTCCCCCTTGTACAGAATGGGACAGACAGACACCTACCTGATCATCAGTCTCGGCCTGTGTAGTGTTTCAGCACCATACCTCTCCCCCTTGTACAGTATGGGACAGACAGACACCTACCTGAGCATCAGTCTCGGCCTGTGACAGTATGAAGCCTTGTGTTTCAGCACTATACCTTGCCCCTTGTACAGTATGGGACAGACAGACACCTACATGATCATCAGTCTGCCTGTGACTGTATGAAGCCTAGTGTTTCAGCACCATACCTCTCCCCCTTGTATACAGTATGGGACAAACACCTACTTGATTATCAGTCTCGGCCTGTGACAGTATGAAGCCTTGTGTTTCAGCACTATACCTTGTCCACTTGTACAGTATGGAACAGACAGACACCTACCGGTTCATCAGTCTCTGCCTGTGACATTATGAAGCCTAGTGTTTCAGCACCATACCTTGCCCCCTTGTACAGTATGGAACAGACAGACACCTACCTGATCATCAGTCTCGGCCTGTGACAGTATGAAGCCTAGTGTTTCAGCACTATACCTTGCCTCCTTGTACAGTATGGGACAGACAGACACCTACCTGATCATCAGTCTCTGCCTGTGACATTATGAAGCTTGGTGTTTCAGCACTATACCTTGCCACATTGTACAGTATGGGACAGACAGACACCTACCGGATCATCAGTCTCTGCCTGTGACAATATGAAGCCTAGTGTTTTAGCACCATACCTCGCCCCCTTGTACAGTATGGGACAGACATCTACCTGATCATCAGTCTCGGCCTGTGACAATATGAAGCCTAGTGTTTCAGCACCATAACTCGCCCCCTTGTACAGTATGGGACAGACATCTACCTGATCATCAGTCTCGGCCTGTGACAATATGAAGCCTAGTGTTTCAGCACCATACCTCGCCCCCTTGTACAGTATGGGACAGACAGACACTTACCTGATCATCAGTCTCTGCCTGTGACAATATGATGTCTAGTGTTTCAGCACCATATCTCTTTCTCTTGTACAGTATGGGACAGACAGACACCTACCTGATCATCAGTCTCTGCCTGTGACATTATGGAGCTTAGTGTTTCAGCACTATACCTTGCCACATTGTACAGTATGGGACAGACAGACACCTACCTGATCATCAGTCTCTGCCTGTGAAAATATGATGTCTAGTGTTTCAGCACCATACCTCTCTCTCTTGTACCGTATGGAACAGACAGACACCTACCTGTTCATCAGTCTCTGCCTGTGACATTATGAAGCCTAGTGTTTCAGCACCAAACCTTGCCACCTTGTACAGTATGGAACAGACAGACACCTACCTGATCATCAGTCTCGGCCTGTGACAGTATGAAGCCTAGTGTTTCAGCACTATACCTTGCCTCGTTGTACAGTATGGGACAGACAGACACCTACCTGATCATCAGTCTCTGCCTGTGACATTATGAAGCTTAGTGTTTCAGCACTATACCTTGCCACATTGTACAGTATGGGACAGACAGACACCTACATGATCATCAGTCTCTGCCTGTGACAATATGATGTCTAGTGTTTCAGCACCATACCTCTCTCTCTTGTACAGTATGAGACAGACAGACACCTACCTGATAATCAGTCTCTGCCTGTGACATTATGAAGCTTAGTGTTTCAGCACTATACCTTGCCACATTGTACAGTATGGGACAGACAGACACCTACCTGATCATCAGTCTCTGCCTGTGACATTATGAAGCTTAGTGTTTCAGCACTATACCTTGCCACATTGTACAGTATGGGACAGACAGACACCTACCTGATCATCAGTCTCGGCCTGTGACAATATGAAGCCTAGTGTTTCAGCACCATACCTCTCCCCCTTGTACAGTATGGGACAGACAAACACCTACCTGATCATCAGTCTCTGCCTGTGACATTATGAAGCTTAGTGTTTCAGCACTATACCTTGCCCCCTTGTACAGTATGGGACAAACATCTACATGATCATCAGTCTCGGCCTGTGACAATATGAAGCCTAGTGTTTCAGCACCATACCTCTCCCCATTGTACAGTATGGGACAGACACCTACCTGATCATCAGTCTCTGCCTGTGACATTATGAAGCTTAGTGTTTCAGCATTATACCTTGCCACATTGTACAGTATGGGACAGACAGACACCTACCTGATCATCAGTCTCGGCCTGTGACAGTATGAAACCTAGTGTTTCAGCACTATACCTTGCCCCCTTGTACAGTATGGGACAGACATCTACCTGATCATCAGTCTCTGCCTGTGACATTATGAAGCTTAGTGTTTCAGCACTATACCTTGCCACATTGTACAGTATGGGACAGACAGACACCTACCTGATCATCAGTCTCTGCTTGTGACATTATGAAGCTTAGTGTTTCAGCACTATACCTTGCCACATTGTACAGTATGGGACAGACAGACACCTACCCGATCATCAGTCTTGGCCTGTGACAATATGAAGCCTAGTGTTTCAGCACCATACCTCTCCCCCTTGTACAGTATGGGACAGACAGACACCTACCTGATCATCAGTCTCTGCCTGTGACATTATGAAGCTTAGTGTTTCAGCACTATACCTTGCCCCCTTGTACAGTATGGGACAAACATCTACATGATCATCAGTCTCGGCCTGTGACAATATGAAGCCTAGTGTTTCAGCACCATACCTCTCCCCATTGTACAGTATGGGACAGACACCTACCTGATCATCAGTCTCTGCCTGACAGTATGAAGCCTAGTGTTTCAGCACTATACCTTGGCCCCTTGTACAGTATGGGAGAGACAGACACCTACCTGGACATCAGTATTTGCCTGTGACATTATGAAGCCTGGTGTTTCAGCACTATACCTTGCCCACTTGTACAGTATGGGACAGATACACCTACCCGATCATCAGTCTTGGCCTGTGACAATATGAAGCCTAGTGTTTCAGCACCATACCTCTCCCCCTTGTACAGTATGGGACAGACAGACACCTACCTGATCATCAGTCTCTGCCTGTGACATTATGAAGCTTAGTGTTTCAGCACCAGACCTCTCCCTCTTGCACAGTATGGGACAGACACCTACCTGGTTATCAGTCTCTGCCTGTGACAATATGAAGCCTAGTGTTTCAGCACCATACCTCTCCCCCTTGTACAGTATGGGACAGACACCTACCTGATCATCAGTCTCTGCCTGTGACAGTATGAAGCCTAGTGTTTCAGCACCATACCTCTCCCCCTTTTACAGTATGGGACAGACACCTACCTGATCATCAGTCTCGGCCTGTGACAGTAGAAACCTAGTGTTTCAGCACCATATCTCTCCCCCTTGTACAGTATGGGACAGACAAACACCTACCTGATCATCAGTCTCGGCCTGTGACAGTATGAAGCCTAGTGTTTCAGCACCATACCTCTCCCCCTTGCACAGTATGGGACAGACACCTACCTGATCATCAGTCTCGGCCTGTGACAGTAGAAACCTAGTGTTTCAGCACCATATCTCTCCCCTTTGTACAGTATGGGACAGACAGACACCTACCTGATCATCAGTTTCGGCCTGTGACAGTATGAAACCTAGTGTTTCAGCACCATACCTCTCCCCCTTGTACAGTATGGGACAGACAGACACCTACCTGATCATCAGTCTCTGCCTGTGACAGTATGAAGCCTTGTGTTTCAGCACCATACATCTCCCCCTTGTACAGTATGGGACAGACAGACACCTATCTGATCATCAGTCTCTGCCTGTGACAGTATGAAGCCTAGTGTTTCAGCACCATACCTCTCCCCCTTGTACAGTATGGGACAGACACCTACCTGATCATCAGTCTCTGCCTGTGGCAATATGAAGCCTAGTGTTTCAGCACCATACCTCTCCCCCTTGTACAGTATGGGACAGACAGACACCTACCTGAACATCTGTCTCAGCCTGTGACAGTATGAAGCCTAGTGTTTCAGCACCATACCTCTCCCCCTTGTATAGTATGATGTAACAAATCAACGTCTGTAACCATCTACTTCTGTAAAATATATTGTATAGTGATCAAAGTTGACTTTGCAATTTTTCATTTAAGGTCTTAAACATACATTTCCTTGGGAAGCATGATATAAACAAGAGGGCGAAATGGACGTGAATCATTCACCTGATGAACTTTGTCTACTGTAGTAACTTACATGAGGGTCAGATAAACGAGGTCTGCTAAGTTCATCAGATTTTTTTAAAGATTTGTCAATATAACTTTATTTTAAACTAGTACCGCTAGGCAGGGTAACATTTAACCCTATGAACACCTCTTTAGTCTAAAAATAGTAAACCTCTAACTTTCTAAGTTTCAGCATTCAGATTTTTTGAAGACTTTACTAAATAACTCTATGTAAAACCATTTAAAAAAACTCGGTAGAGGACCAAAAGCTTAAGCGACATGCGATTTGAGAGCTTTATATCTTGTGCTTTCGGAGAAGAAACTCTTTCATTTCTGCATCTTAACATTTGTCTATATATAACATAGGACCCCTTGGGTGGGGAAAAAATTTGACCCCAGGATTACCATTTGAACATATTTGGTAAATAAATTTAAATACTTCCACAATTGTTTGTACAATAGTTTTTAGAGATATAGTCAGCACATTTCACATTTATAAATAAATTACTGTATTCTAATTGCTTTCTCGTAGTTTGTCAAAGGTAGTTTCATGTGCTCTTTGTAAAAGAAAGCCGGCATTTAACTCCTAGAACCTCATTTGCAGTTGAAACACAGACATTGTACCACATACTTGTTGGTCAACATCAAAGGATTTTAAAACAAGAGATGAATGACCTTGAAGCTCTACTGATAGGTTTATGATAGCTAGATTAGCATTCCTGTGAAGTTTTGCGAAATCTGTCAAGTAGTTTCAGAGGAGTAGTTGCTACAAGTTTTTACTATATAACTCTATGTAAACAAAGATGGCCGTGACAGCCATGTTTAATGTCGAATCAAAATAATTTTCAACAAGGACCAACATCATGTCATGCTGATCATTTTAAAAAAGTCCCATATATCACTTATAGTTTTCTAGAAGTAGTCGCTACAAATTTGTTTTTTAAAAATCTATTTTTAGCCGTAGCGGCCACCTTGAGATTCCAACCGACCTCAAATTTTGTTAGGATCAACTAGATATCAAGAGCAACATTCCTGGGAAGATTCAGAGAAGTAGTCGCTACATGCTTTTACTATCTAACTCTATGTTAACAAAGATGGCCACTGGCAGCCATGTTTAACGTTGAATCAAAATGATTTTCAACAATGACCAATCTCGTCATGCTGATCGTTTTAGAAAAAGTCCCATATCAATATCACTTACAGTTTTCAGGAAGAAGTCGCTACAATTATTATTTTTTAAATCTATTTTTAGCCGTGGTGGCCATCTTGATTTGCCGGCCTGAAATTTTTCTAGGATCAACTAGACATCAAGAGCAACATTCCTGTGAACATTCATGAAAATCCGTCACATAGTTTCAGAGGACTAGTTGCTACAAGCTTTCATTATATAACTTTATGTAAACAAATATGGCTTTTTAGCCACGGCGGCCATCTTGAATTTCCGGACAACTTGAAATTTTGCTAAGATCAATTATACATCAAAAGTGACATTTCTCAGAAGTTTCATGAAAATACGTCAAGTAGTTTCAGAAAAATAGTCGCTGCAAGTTTTTACTACATAACTCTATTTAAACAAAGGTGGCCACTGGCAGCCATGTTTAACGTCGAATCAAAATGAAATTTCGACAATGACCAACATCATGTCATGCTGATTACTTTAGAAAAAGTCCTATATCAATATCATTTATAGTTTTCAAGAGGTAGTCGCTACAAACTTGTTTTTTACAAATCTATTTTTAGCTTTGGTGGCCATCTTGGATTTTACATCTATTTGAATTTTTGCTAGGATCAACTAGACTTCATGGGCAACATTTCTGTAAAGTTTCATGAACATTTACCCAGTAGTTTCAGAGGAGTAGTCGCTACAAAAAAGGTTTATGGACGGATAGATGGACGGACGGACACCGCACCACGGCATGAGCTCTGCTGATCTTTGATCAGTAGAGCTAAAAAGAATAACACAAAGGATTATAAGAATAGAATAAATAACCTATCTGACCCGTACTGTAGCAATTTCGTGGTTTGAAAAACTTGTTTAATTACAGACAATGCATAGATTGAACTAATGTATCATTATAAATAATTAATGGATGGATTAATTAAACAAAGAAGGCGAAAGTTCCTCTGTACATAATAATATACTGAACTTTATGCCATGTTATTTTATTCCAGTGTTAACATAAAGTATGCACAAATCTTCTTCTCTTCAGTCTTTCGCATGAACCTAATTTTTCGATATAATTGGGATATGTGGCTTACTATCGCGACTGTATACAGCTGCTAGTGCTACCCAATCCTACTGTTGGCAATGGACTATAAACTTTTACTGTGTGATCACTGGCTCAAGTGTGAATACATGCCACTCATTAAAAAGTGCAGGGATTTGTGATCAAGCTTAAAATAATACATCAGGTTTCATTTTGCATCACAAATACAAATTACATGTATATCTTATTGATAGCTGACCAACACACTATTTAAGGAACACACATAAACTTGTGGACAGCGTTTCACAGTTCCTGCATCACAAGTGTCCTGCATCTCAAGTGTCCTGCATCACAAGTGTCCTACATCACAAGTGTCCTGCATCACAAGTTCTGCATCACAAGTGTCCTGCATCACAAGTGTCCTACATCACAAGTGTCCTGCATCACAAGTGTCCTGCATCACAAGCATCCTGCATCACAAGATCCTGCATCACAAGTGTCCTACATCACAAGAGTCCTACATCAGAAGTGTCCTGCATCACAAGCATCCTGCATCACAAGTTCCTGCATCACGAGTTCCTACATCCCAAGTGTCCTGCATCACAAGTTCCTGCATCACAAGTGTCCTGCATCACACGTGTCCTACATCACAAGTGTCCTGCATCACAAGTGTCCTGCATCACAAGCATCCTGCATCACAAGATCCTGCATCACAAGTGTCCTACATCACAAGAGTCCTACATCAGAAGTGTCCTGCATCACAAGCATCCTGCATCACAAGTTCCTGCATCACAAGTTCCTACATCCCAAGTGTCCTGCATCACAAGTGTCCTACATCATAAGCGTCCTGCATCACAAGTGTCCTGCATCACAAGTGTCCTGTATCACAAGTGTCCTGCATCACAAGTTCCTGCATCATAAGTGTCCTGCATCACAAATGTCCTGCATCACAAGTGTCCTGCATCACAAGTGTCCTGCATCACAAATTTCCTACATCACAAGTGTCCTGCATCACAAGCGTCCTACATCACAAGTGCGCTGCATCACAAGTTCCTGCATCACAAGTGTCCTGCATCACAAGTATCATGCATCACAAGTGTCCTACATCACAAGTGTCCTGCATCACAAGTGTCCTGCACCACAAGTTCCTGCATCACAAGAGTCCTGCATCACAAGCGTCCTACATCACAAGTGCGCTGCATCACAAGTTCCTGCATCACAAGTGTCCTGCATCACAAGTATCATGCATCACAAGTGTCCTACATCACAAGTGTCCTGCATCACAAGTTCCTGCATCACAAATTCCTGCATCACAAGTGTCCTGCATCACAAGTTCCTGCACCACAAGTGTCCTACATCACAAGTTTCCTGCATCACAAGTGTCCTACATCACAAGTTTCCTGCATCACAAGTGTCCTACATCATAAGTTCCTGCATCACAAGTGTCCTGCATCGCAAGTTCCTGCATCACAAGTGACCAGCATCGCAAGTTCCTTTATCACACGTTCCTGCACCACAAGTGTCCTGCATCACAAGTTCCTGCATCACAAGTGTCCTGCATCGCAAGTTCTTTTATCACAAGTTCCTGCACCACAAGTGTCCTACATCACAAGTGTCCTGCATCACAAGTGTCCTACATCACAAGTGTCCTACATCACAAGTTCCTGCATCACAAGTGTCCTGCATCGCAAGTTCCTGCATCACAAGTGTCCTGCATCGCAAGTTCCTTTATCACAAGTTCCTGCACCACAAGTGTCCTACATCACAAGTTCCTGCATCACAAGTGTCCTGCACCACAAGTGTCCTACATCACAAGTTCCTTTATCACAAGTTCCTGCACCACAAGTGTTAAGTGAGTCCCTTAATATGTAATTCCTCACTGCAAGCCAAACCACAGGTATCACACAGGTTAATTATCACAGGGTCTTACGTGGAGTACCATAAAAGTGAAATAGAGCTGGAAAATGTATTTTAATGGACATGAGGATGTGGGACATGGAAGTGGTACCTTCTGCCTTCGCTGTTGAGCATGTCCTGCGTCAGATGGGTTAACAGGGATCCCAGGGCCCCCAGGAATGGAACATCGAGGCCGGAGTCCATCTGTCCACGCCGGAACACCATTATCTGTGTCTCACTCAGGATCTGATCCTAGAGTCAGAATAATCTAGTCAACTTTCTTTGAAAACATTAAATTATGATGTTTTTAATATTAACCTGTCATAAATATCTTAAGGCAAGAAGAAATTGCAATGTCTAACCCACATCTGTTAAAACTATCACATAAACAAGAAGCCCAAGAGGACCTGTATCGCTCTACTTGATATATGGTGTCTATGGAGGGGTGGGGTGAGGTGTGGAGAGGGATAGAAGGGTTGTTTGTCAGATATGGCAGTATCAAACTAGTTTTTTACAAAGTGTCTCCAATTACCAAGATATAGGGGGACGGATGTATTTGGCTCAAGTTTAGCTGGCTTTAAAACAAATCAAACTTTCGTTAATAGAAATGTGACCCAGGGGCGGAGCAAAATTTGACCCCAGGGTCACCATTTGAACAAACTTGGTAGAAGACCATTTGCTGAGTGTAAATACAAAATATTAAACTGTTGGCTCTTGTACTAGTTGTAGTTTCAGAGAAGATTTTTTAAGTTTGTCCCTGTGTATGTCTATGTAAAATGTATGACTCTGGGGACAGGGCCTTTGACTCCAGGGTCACCATTTGAACAAACTTGGTAAAGGACCATAAGCTAATGGTAAATACAAAGTAGAACTATCACTGAAGGTGATGACTACCCCCGCTTTTTTGCTTTAGCCGATGAGAGGCAAAATCAAGAATAATAAATGTCTAAAATATCTGTTAATTTCTTAATGTGAAAGAAATTTTAATTATTGAATTGGGTTTTACGGCGCACCATCACATAAAAGGTTATGGCGCCTTACAGGAATGATTTTTTTAAGATTTCCCCTATATCAGTTATGTAAAACTGTGACACCTGGGGCGGGGCCAAATTTGACCCCAGGGTCACCATATGAACAAACTTGGTAGAGGACAATAAGCTGATGGTAATAACAAAATATTAAACCTTTGGCTCTTATAGTTTCAGAGAAGATTTTTGAAGGGTTTCCCTATATAAAGTCTACGAAAACTGTGACCCCTGGGGCGGGGCCAAATTTGACCTCAGGGTCACCATTTTAACAAAATTGGTAGAGGATCCATAAGCTGATAATAAATAATAAGAGGTCAATGACCTTGAAGCTCTACTGATTGATTTTGATTTCAGAAAGAAGTCGCTACAGACTTGTTTTTTGAAAATCTATTTTTAACCGTGGCGGCCATCTTGAATTTCCGGCCGACCTGAAATTTTGCTAGGATCAATAAGACATTAAGAGCAACATTCCTGTGAAGTTTCATGAAAATCCGTCAAGTAGTTTCAGAGGAGTAGTCGCTACAAGTTTTCATTATATAACTCTATGTAAACAAAGATGGCCGCTGGCAGCCATGTTTAACATCAAATCAATACGATTTTCGACAAGGACCAACATCATGTCATACTGATCATTTTAGAAAAAGTCCCATATCAATATCTCTTATTGTTTTGAAAAAGTAGTCGCTACAAACTTATTTATTTTAAATCTATTTTTAGCTGTGGCGGCCATCTTGAATTTCCGGCCGACCTGAAATTTTTCTAGGATCAACTAGACATCAAGAGCAACATTCCTGTGAAGTTTCATGAACATCCGTCGAGTAGTTTCAGAGGAGTAGTCGCTACAAGTTTTTACCATAAAACTCTATGTAACCAAAGATGGCCACTGGCAGCCATGTTTAACGTCGAATCAAAATAATTTTCCACAATGATCAACATCTTGTCATGCTGATCATTTTAGAAAAAGTCCCATATCAATATCACTTATAGTTTTCAAGAAGTAGTCGCTACAAACTTATTTTTTAAAAATCTATTTTTAGCTGTGACGGCCATCTTGAATTTCCGGCCGACCTGAAATTTTTCTAGGATCAATTAGACATCAAGAGCAACACTCCCGTAAAGTTTCATGACAATCCGCCAAGTAGTTTCAGAGGAGTAGTCGCTACAAGTTTTTACTATATAACTCTATGTAAACAAAGATGGCCGCTGGCAGCCATGTTTAACGTTGAATCAAAACGATTTTTGACAAGGATCAACATCATGTCATGCTGATCATTTTAGAAAAAGTCCCATATCAATATCACTTATAGTTTTCAAGAAGTAGTCTCTACAAACTTGTATTTTAAAACTGTATTTTTAGCTTTGGCGGCCATCTTGGATTTCACATCAACATTAATTTATGCTAGGATCAACTAGACTTTATGGGCAACATTTCTGTAAAGTTTCATGAATATCCATGAAGTAGTTTCAGAGGAGTTGTCGCTACAAATAAAAGTTTACGGACAGACGGACGGACGGATGGACAGACGGACGGACGACGGACGCGGCACCACGGCATAAGCTCTGCTGATCTCTGATCAAGTTTTTACTATATACCTCTATGAAACAAAGATGGCTGCAACAGCCAAGTTTAAAGTCGAATCAAAATAATTTTCAATGAGGACCAACATCAGGTCATGCTGATCATTTTAGAAAAAGTCCCATATCAATACGATATCACTTATAGTTTTCAAGAAGTAGTCGCTACAAATTTGTCTTTTAAAAATCTCATTTTAGCCGTGGCGGCAATCTTGAATTTCAGGCCGACCTGACATTTTGCTAGTATCAACTAGATATCAAGAGCAACATTCCTGTGAAGTTTCATGAAAATCCGTAAAGTAGTTTCAGAGGAGTAGTTGCTACATGCTTTTACTATATAACTCAATGTAAACAAAGATGGCCACTGGCATCCATGTTTAACGTTCAATCAAACAGATTTTTGACCTCAAGCTCATGTCATGATGATCATTTTAAAAAAGTCCCATATCAATATCATTTATAGTTTTCAAGAAGTAGTTGCTACAAACTTGCTTTTTAAAAATCTTTTGGGGGCCATCTTGGATTTCACATCAATGTGAATTTTTGCTAGAATCAACTAGACATCCTGGGCAACATTTCTGTAAAGTTTTAATGAAAATCCATCCAGTAGTTTCAGAGGAGTAGTCGCCGCAAAGAAAATGTTTACGGACAGATGGACGTCCTAATATTTTGGGTTTAGGGGTCAGTGGGTGTACACCCTATTGTCTAAGTAGCCACATAAACCCAAAAATAGCCACATAAACCTACGGAATGAATAGAATTTACAGTTACTATTGTTCTTATAGCCCCATAACCCCAACTGTTAGCTAGACGGACACCGCACCACGGCATAAGCTCTGCTGTTCTCTGATAGAAAATGTTCATAAAATTTATTTTTAAGAAGCTGTCTATCTTTTTGTTAAAATATATTTTTAATCAACATTTTAATGAAAATCACATACTTTACAATTATTTTGGTAAATGTTACCAATGTTACCAAAATAATTGTAAAATATCTGATTTTCATTAAAATTGCTCTCTTTTTTTCATTTGTTTTTAAAGTCTAAATACCTACATAAAACCATGAAAAGAAAAGAAACAAGTGTGTGTGTGGTTGATAAGTGTTCAATAAAAACATACCTCAAACACAAAACAAGTATACCTCAAGGCTTTAAAGCCTTATATGAATTAATACTTAGGATTCATACAACAGTCGTTGAATTTTAAAGATTATTCATAAACAATAATTAAATAGAAATGAGGTCCAATATATTGCATGTGCACCTTTATATGAATTTGAAACACATTACATATTACATTTTGATGTAACCATGACATGTCATCTCCAGTCATACAAAGCTGTAAACTTGGTCCACAGTCAGTCATTGTTAGTATACTTACGATAAGTATGGCACATGTTTTCTGTATATCCGGCAGTGGGAGTGGGGTGTCAGGTGCCGTGTTCTCTGAAGCAGAAATATGAACACTGGTCAGTAACATCACTGAGACAAGTAAATTTGGTTTGGACATACACTTTTTAGGGGTAGATTTTACTGCTGCTTGCAATTTTGGTTAGGATAGCTGTGACGCTCTCACATCAAAGTAACTCACCCCCACTCACATGACAACTATACACTGTGGCTGTCATCCCTTGTAAAAAGACCGATTTGAAAAAGTGGCCCTGAAGTGTCATGCCATGTGTTGAGACACATAAAACTGTTTGAGTATAGTATGTTTGACAATTCGAAGAATTAATACTACTCAAATCACACAGGAAAAATAAATCTAACTTACAATAAACACTTATTTTAAATTAACTCTAAGTCCATAATAACTTGTCACTGATGCCTGTTCTAATGCCGCAAGGCCACCCAGCAAAATTTCGAAAAAAAATGGTTATGCTATGACAAAACCCAAAATGATCGTCCACAAAATGTTTTTTGATGGTTTTAATATATTTAAGGTATGCCGATTCTGAATCTGAATGATGCCACATTGGCATCCTTGAGGAAATTGAAATATCCAGGATGGCTGCCAAAATGGCTGCCGTGACATTCAAAATGACAATATCTTGGCTTCTGCATTAGCTAGGACATTCATTTTGGTGTCTATGATTAGGTTTTTGGGGTCAAGGAATCTATTTCTGACTCCACCTTACTTATAAGTTGAATGCAAATATCCACTATGGCTGCCAAGATGGTTGCCGTGACATTACAATGACGATATCTTGGCTTCTTCATTAGCTAGGGCAATCATTTTGGAATCTATGACTAGGTTTTTGGGATCAAAGAATCTATTTCTGACTACACCTTACCCATTAGATAAAAGCAAATATCCAAGATGGCTGCCATGATATTACAATGACAATATCTCAGTTATTGCATTAGCCTAGGACATTCTTTAGGATGTTTCCAAAAGTGTACTGACCAAACACAGCAGCTGCATCCAAAGAGAAAAACCAATCAAGGGTACGACCACAAAACCCGAGGAATGAAAGTTCATGCACCAGCCTCCCCCTTTCAGGGTTTCAGAGGGGGCAATCATGGAGTCCCGTGAGGTTGTCCGGTCATCACACAAGAAAAAAGTGAAGAGTATTGACTGACTGTAGAGGGGTCAATCACCAAGCATGAAGTGCGTTGTAATACGAAAGGGTCTATCCTTTTCTGACAAATTTGCTGATTAATTTTGTGAAGTAATCTGGAAACTACTCTCTAATTTCCGAAGTTTATATATTACATCTCCACAGAATAAAGGTTGTGATATTCCTAGCTGCAGAAAAGTTTTTAGGTTGGGTTGTATTTCTCGTAGTCAGGTTTTCGTTGCGGCGATAGAACGTTGAGAAAGATCTACTAACCTAGTTTATGATAACGAAAACCTTGCTGAAGAAGTTTACTTGTAATAACTTGATTTCAATGATTGAAATCCTTATATCATTGAAATCCTTAACGTCGTTACATGCCAGTTGAAGACACACCATAAAGAAGACATACAGCTCGTATGAAGTCCCATGTACAGGATAGAGAGAAACTTATGTTGAAGCTAAATACCAGCGTTAACCCACTTAAGATCTGATGAATACCCAGACGGCA